>CANYCX010389803.1:0-21029 GCA_948193385.1 Breynia disticha f. nivosa | reverse complement strand
ATTCACCAAGGTAAGATAGTATTTCTTAATTTGCTATGTTTGAGCTTAGTGAGGTTGTTAAGAAGTTTTGAGAAGGATGAAACAAAACTATGTAGTTGTAAATTGAAGCTGGATAATTTAGTTAAAGTTAAGTAAATACTTAAGAATGAATCATGAGATTTCAAATCATGATTGGTATGAACTTTTGATAGTAGATGGTTTGTGAGGTTTCTAAGAATGAGGGAATTAAGTTAAAGGGCTGTGGCAAATGTTTCTAAGTGTGAAATAAGTTAAGATTAAGTAATCAAAGCTTTTAGATGTTTAATTTTGTATAGGAGGAACTATACGAGCTTTGGATCAAAGTTGAGCCCAGAGCTGACTTCACACGCACTTCGAGGTAAGTGTTCTTACACTTATGTTTTGCATCTGTATGATTAATTCATACTTGTTTAAGATGCAAATGAATTGAAATGATAGCAAAGATATGTTCTAAATGGCTTGGTTGCTACTTATGCTAAGTGAACTAAGTATAATGATCTTATGATCATAATTGTTTGCTATGTGATTGTCAATTGTACCTTTGTGGTTATGATCTATGTGCTTTGTGGATGTATGCTTTGAATTGTTCATTATGCTATGTGCTTTTGAACTATATCCTTTGTGAAAGGCATGAAAGAAATGAGCTATGTGCATATATGATTCTATGTGGTTTCTGTGATTGTTAAATGGTGAAATGCCATGTGTTTTTATGTGGAAAATATTGTGTGCTATGGATAAGATCACGTTTATAAATGTCTCATATACATTCACGTGTTACATAACATCTGTGTGAGACGAGCTATGTGCAATCTGGGCGTGTTGTGTGCTGTCCTTATGAGTTGTGTGCTCACTTTTTATCGGCTGTGTGTCATCCTCTGCTGTGTTCTATAAAGGCATCCTTTGTTGTGTGCTATAAAGGAAAAGAAGAAAACTCGGGTCATGATTTGTGTGAAAATTCATTTACATTGCATTCCCATTCCATCTTGCATTCATCTCATATTTGATGATATGGAATGATATTATGATTGAGGATGCTGTGTGCTACTATGCGATACTATTTTTGTATGAATAATACTATGTGGATTGGATTTAGTATGTTATGTACAATTTGCTATGTGCTATTTATATGCTATGTTTTATACTTTGGTATGTAAAGGATGATGTGCTATCTGCAAGAGGTTTAGTGGTGTTATTACTGAAGAAATGATATAGAAAATACCTTAACTAAGTAATAAACCGTTGGAAATGTTTGTTGTGTACTATTGACTTGAAAGCAGAATTAGAATGTGCATTTTCGAGAGTCGGCAAGACCCCGTGCTGACCAGCACGCCCTCATGTTGATATCGATTTTGACAGCACACTCCATGCTTATGAAAAATCTGGAAAAATGAAACGACCAAGACCTCATGCTCTACATGGCACGACTCGTGCCAACTGGAAATGAAAGGATGAGCACGACCTCATGTTCATCGAGCATGACCCGTACTGACTAGAAATTCCCTTGCACTTCATTTAAACAAAGAAATTCATAATACTTACTGAATATTTAAGTATACTCACCTCTCTGTGATTGTTTAAATATTGTGCACATCGTAGGTAGCTGCTATTGGACTAAAGACTGTTGTGATCAGATTTGCGCGCAATACATGTCAGAGGTCTGGGCTCTGGAGTTTATATTTTGAGATTTTTGAAATTGTACATGTTTTGTACATATATGTATATACACGCATGTAGATGTTTGAATTGATTTTCAAACTATATTCCAGCTTTCGCATTAGTATCTTTTTGTGAAAAATGTTTTTGGACCGAGTATTATATAAAATGTGTGTATTATATTTTCTCTCTCCTCAACTTGATTTGATTATTATATCATTTCTGAAAATATATTGAATATTCGAATAAAAGGGTTTTAGAAAAATTGAGTTCCACAAACACTGCTCCTATCCCATAATTGCAAGTGTTTGTTTCCAAAGTGAAATGTTGGTTAAGGCTAAAATAGGAGCCGTAACTATAGCTTGTTTGAGATTCTCAAAGGCTTATATTGCCTCCTCCCCTAATGACACTGATCTTTCTTTAAAAGGTCTGTAAGAGGGCAGCTGACTACTCTGTAATTTCTGATAAACTTTTTGTAATACTTGGTAAGGCCCAAGAATCCTGTAAAAGCCTTTATTGTTATCGGTCGGGGATAATTAACCATTGTTTGTGTTTTTGAGAATTCTATTGCTACTCCATCGTTGGATATCACATGCCCCGAATACTCCACTTGCAAGACGCCAAAGGTACATTTTCATTTCTTTACAAAAATCCCATGTATCCTCAATGTTTGCAGGACTATACGTAGGTGTTCCACATGAAATTGCAAGTTAGAACTATACGCCAATATATCATCAAGAAACCCAAGCACAAATTTACAAAGGTAAGCAGCAAATACCTCATTCATAATGGCTTGAAATGTGGTTGGTGTATTTGTTAAGTCGAAAGACATAACTTTGAATTCATAGTACCTTTAATATGTTCTGAATGCAGTTTTGGGAATATTTGTTGTGGCCATTCTGATTTGATGGTAGCCTGCCCTTAGATCAATCTTTGAGAATATTTGTGCCTCGTAAAGTTCATTCATTAAGTCTTTCACCATTTGGAATTATAAATTTTTCCTTGATAGTGATATCATTTAGCCCTCAGTAATCCACGTAAAATCTCCATGTCCCATCCTTTTTCTGACAAAAAATGCAAGGGATGCGTAAGGACTATGGATCGGTTGAATCACAGCTGACTCTAACACTTCTTTGACCAGCTTTTCCACCTCAGTCTTTTGAAAGTATGGTACCTATATGATTTGATGTTAATAGGCTTAGAGTGAGATTTTAGGGGGGTTTAGATGCCTTTGTGGAGGTAATTTTTTTTGTTCGTGGAATACATCTTGATTTGATGTCAATTGGCAGTTTTAGTTCTAACACTAAGGTGCCATCAATGAAGGAATTGTTACTGCCAGTATCGATCAGAACACTAATTACTTTCTTACCAGTAAATCCTTTAATTCTAAATGCATTTGGAGAGGATTTTCCACTTGCCTCAATTACTTCCTCAATGTTGTTAGCTACTTCCTCTATTGTTTCATTTTCCTATTTGTTGAGAAGTAAGTGCAATAACTGTTTAAGTTTACAATGATGTCCAGTAGTCACCACATTTGAAGCATTTCCCAAGCTCTCATTTGAATTCAGGTTTGGTGTTGGTAGTGTTTGGTTTAGTGTAATAAGGTTTGCAACGGTTCATGTTCTGTTGTAGTTTCTTATATTCACCGGTTTGTTCTTTTGTTTTGCAAGTTCGTGGATTGCTTTGTTCAATCGAGCCAGCTCATAAGCCTCCTTCAATGTAGTACATTTAAATCTTTTAACAACCTAGCTTAAGTCTTCTTTCAAATTCTCAATGAAAACCTTGACAAGATAATTTTCAGTTAAGCCTGGATTATCCTTTCAAAGCAACACCTTTAATTCCTCAAATCACTCTTGATAAATTTCCACTGTTGTCCCCTGTTTCAGTTTGTGAAATTCCTCCACAATATTAGCTTCTACCGGGTCTCGGAATCTCTCATAGATGTCTAGTGGAAAACAGAGGTATTCTCTTTTCTGTGTTTTGCACTGATAGTTTACAGAGTCTTATATACAGCTGCACTAGCTTAATTCCTGCCTATCTTAGCTAATATCTAGGGATTCTCCTAACTAATTTACAGAATCATTTCCTTATACTAATAACGGTAATTTTACATAAATAGCTGATCATGTTCACATTTCAACACTCCCCCTCGAGCTGATTTGTAGATGTCCTCCATCTTCAGCTTACTAACCAAATTGTAGAACTGATCTTATTGTAATCCTTTTGTCAAAATGTCTACAGTTTGCTGAGAAGTTGGACATAGGTGATGCAAAGATCTCCTATGTCCACCTTTTCTTTGATGAAATGTTTGTCAATCTCTATGTGTTTGGTTCTGTCATACATGACAGGATTGTACGCTATAGAGATGGCAGCGGTATTGTCACAGTATATCCTTACAGGTGCTTTTACGGGAATGTCCAGTTCCTTTAGCACTCTCGTAATCCAAATAGCTTCACAAACCCCTGAAGCCAGAGCTTTAAGCTCTGCTTCAACACTACTTCTAGCCACAACGCTCTGCTTCTTACTTCTCCAAGTTACCAAATTTCCTCCAATAAACGTGTAGTACCCTGAGACAAATTTCCTGTCACTTTTATCACCTGCCCAATCTGCATCTGTATAAACTTCAATATCCATCTCTTTCCTTCTTTTAATCAACAATCCTTGACCCGGGGTACCCTTCAAATATCGTAGTACCCTGTGAGCAGCATCAAAGTGCTCTTGTCCTAGTGAATGCATAAACTGGCTAAGCAAGCCTACAACGAATGCAATGTTAGGCCTCATATAGGACAAGTAAATTAGTCTTCCCACCAATCTTTGGTACTTCTCCTTGTCTAGAATTTTTTCTAGGGATGCTGGTTATAGTTTTAAATTTGCTTCTATTGGTGTTTCTGCAACTTTACACCTGAGAAATCCTGTTTCAGACAGCAGGTCTAGAACATACTTTCTTTGATTTACGAAGATTCCTTCCTTCGATCTGGAAAACTCCATTCCAAGGAAGTACTTCAGTTTTCGAAGGTCTTTCAGCTCAAATTCCCTAGCCAATTTCTGCTTCAGATTCCCAATCTCTTGTGTATCATCTCCTGTGATGATAATATCATCAACATACATAATTAGTATTGACTTCTTACCTTCAGCTGATTTCTTATAGAACAACGTGTGATCAGCTTGGCTCTGCATGTATCCCAAGCACTTCACAGCTTTTCCAAACCTTTCGAACCATGCCCTTGGTGATTGTTTCAGTCGGTAAAGGGCTTTCCTTAGTTTGCACAGCCTTTCACTGCCATACTTCCCTTCAAATCTGGGAGTAATGTGCATGAATACTTCTTCCTCTAAATGTGAATTCAAGAACGCATTCTTGACATCCAATTGATGAAGCCCCCAATTCAAGTTCACCGCCAGTGATAGTAAAGCCCTGATAGTATTAATCTTGGCCACTGGAGCAAAGGTCTCCTGGTAGTCGATTCCTAGGGTCTCTGTAAACCCTTTTGCTACCAAACGTGCCTTCCTTCTTTCTATGCTCCCTTCATCCTTAAACTTGATGGTAAATACCCACCGTCTTTACTTGTTCAGGATCCTTTATGATGTCCCAAGTGTCATTCTTTTTTGAGGCCTTCAGTTCCTCTATCACAGCCTTCTTCTATTCAGTATCTGTCATTGCTTCCTGAATGTTCCTAGGTATAGATACCTTTGTAATTGTGGATACAAAAGTCCTGTGATCTTTTGACAATTTGCGGTAGGACATGTAGTTGGCAAGAGGATGTTGTGTACACGCTCTCTTGCCTTTTCTGACAGCAATAGGTAGATATAGCTCTCTTGGTAACTCGCCTGAAGCTGCTGAGTCTAAAACAATAGGTAGATCTGCATTAGTCTCACTAACAGGATTAGATGCTACGGAAATACCTACTGTGTCTTGTCCACTGTCAGCTTGTGATTGCCTCGTGGTGATCTTGGGTTTCCGTGAGTACACCAACAGTTCTTTTGTTTAGAGTCTTTCATCCGAGTCACCTACAGTATTTGGTTCTTTTATCCTGGTCTCTGTACTAGGTTCTGACTAATGGGAATTAGGCAGATTAGGTACACTGGACATAGGTAAATCTAGTTCCCAGAAGTTATGCTCCTCCATATTTCCTTCCTCTTTAGGCTCACTCTCCCCCTTAAGAAAATAAGGTTGTTTTTCCAGAAATATAACATCCATGGAAGTTACTATTTTCCTGGTTTTAGTCAAAGCATATGTACCCTTTTTTATTCACCCCATAGCCAATGAATACTAGTTTCTCTGCTCGAGGATCAAGTCTGCCCCTTTGAGTAAACATAAACCACACAGCCAAACACTTTTGGAGGTAGTTCACTAGATAATCTAAAATTTGGAAACCCATATTTGAGGATCGAATAGGGATTTTTGAACCCCAGGGTTCTATTAGGCATTCAGTTGATTAAGTAAGTTGCTTTCAGTAAAGTATCTCCCCATAGATACTTAGGAATATTCATGGAAAACATTAGCGTCCTTGTTACTTCGAGTAGATGCCTATTTTTCCTCTCTGTGACCCCATTTTGTTGTGGGTTATCCACGCAAGTAGTCTGGTGTAAGACTCCCTTATCCTGTAAAAACTTTCCCATAACTGTATTCAAATACTCGGTCCCATTGTCAGAGTGTAGCACTCTGATTTTCTTCTGAAATTGGCTCTCAATTAATTGGTAGAAGTTCTGAAATACAGTAACAACCTCAGACTTTTCTTTGATTAAGAAAACCCAACTAACCCTTGTATGGTCATCCGTAAAAGTCACAAACCATCTCTTCCCAGTTCTGGTTTTAACCCTAGTCGGTCCCCAAACATCGCTATGAATCAATGCGAAGTGTTCAGTAGGTCGGTAGGTGTTTCTGGGATAAACGTTTTTGTGACTTTTAGCAAGAATACATGATTCACAAACGAAATCAGACACATTCTTATTCAGATTATTGGGAAGCAACCTTTTTAGATACAATAGGTTAGGATAGCCTAATCTATTGTGCCATAGTCTTATTTCCTCTGAGTCGGTTCTAGTACATGTCAATCCTCGAGCCTGTTTTCCTCCTGAATCTTCCTCAATCAAGTAGTAGAGGCCCTCCTTTTGCCTAGCACTGCCAATCATCTTCCCTGAAGTTATTTCCTGGAAAACACACTTTGAGTCACCAAAGAACACTTTGCACTGTGAATCCTGAGTGATCTTACTAATAGATAGAAGATTGCATGCTAGTTTGGGAACATGCAGTACTGATTTCAGGTGCTATTTAGGAGTTATTACTACTATGCCTCTGGCTGCTATAGCAGCGAATGATCAATCTGCAATTCTAATTTTTTCTTGACCTTTAGAGGGTTCGTAGGTCCAAAAAACTGATGACTCATATGTCATATGATCTGTAGCCCCTGAATCAATTATCCACAAACCATTAGAAGAGGAAATAAGTTTAGAGTTACCTTGGTAAGTTCCAAAGGTTGCTGGAATTCTTGCTACATTAGCTTGCGGTTTCAGAAGTTTCTGTATGTAGTTCAGCTGTTCTGCACTGAACACTTCAGATCCTGCTTCTTCTATTTTCTCAGCCTTCTGCCTCTTCGGTTCACTAGACTCCAATGGTTTTCCTTTGAGCTTCTAGGACATCTCCCTTGTATGCCTTGCCTTTTTGCAATAATCACTCCAAAGGTTAGCTTTGTCATCCTTCTTTCCCTTGATTTTGTTGAACCTTGCAGCCATAGCTACATCTTCTTTAGAGATCACTTCTTTAGAGTTCAGTGCCGACCCTTCCAGAGGCTGGGAATTAGTTCCCTGAAGTGTTGGAATTTTCTTTGACCATCACTCCCCTCCTTGTCTTTTCTCTTCTTTCCTTTGCAAAGGCCTCATCAATGGATGGTAGAGGATTTCTGCCAAAAATTCTCCCATTAACTTTGTCAAATTCCATGTTTAACCCTGCCAAAAATTTGAAGATTCGCTGGTCATCCATAATTCTCTTGTAATGCTTTAGATCAGCAGTGGACTCCTAGGAATGGAAGTGGAATGAATCCAAATCCTACCAAAGTCCTTTCAGAGTATTGTAGTACTCTGTGACACCCATACTCCCTTGATAAGCCTCTCCCACCTTCAATCTAACTTCATACATCTGAGATTTGTTATCTAGATCTGCATACATCAGAACTAGGTTCCCAAAGCTCTTTTATAGTAGCATAGCCCATATAGGTAGATCCAATGCTGTCTTCTATAGAGTTAATCAATAGAGTCATGATCATTGAGTTCTCTGCTTCCCAGTTTTCAAATTCTGGGTCAGCTTCCTCTAATTGTTTCACTTTTCCATTGATGTAACCATACTTCTTTCTTCCTTTAAGATACATTATAACTAATAGAGACCACTTCAGAAAATTCCTCCCATTCATTTTTGTGGAGGTAATTCTCAGAGAAGTTCTCCATTCATCATCTCCAGTGTTCGGCTGGATCGTGGTAGGTCCAGAATTGACCACTTCTGAAGTAGACATGATGTTTTTCTAAGGGTGTTTGTCGAGAATACCAGCAGCTCTCTGATACCAAGTGGAAAACAGAGGTGTTCTCTTTTCTGTGTTTTGCACTGATAGTTTATAGAGTCTAATATACAGCTGCATTAGCTTAATTCCTGCCTATCTTAGCTAATATCTAGGGATTCTCCTAACTAATTTACATAATCATTTCCTTATACTAATAATGGTAAGTTTACATAAATAGCTAATCATGTTCACATTTCAACAAGTCCCCAGCGTATTCATCCCAAACGAGTGCATTTTTGTCTTCTTTCCAGTCTTGGTGCCAAAAGTCAGCTTTTCCCCCCAAAAAACATGGCTACCGATTCCACTTGTGTTTCTGGCGGTATGTTGTAGACTTGAAAAACCTTTTGACACTTCCAAACCCATAATCTAGGCTGAGTACCTTCAAAGATTGGAAACTTCAATTTTGGCCATAATTGATTAGTAGTTTGCAGAATTTTAGCTATGTCAGAATTGTTAATTTGGTCAGTGGTAATTGGAATCGTAACAAATGGTGGTTGATTGGTTTGGTTTTGTTTCAGGCGTGGCTACGATACTTGAATAGGTCTTGTGCTGGTTCAGTCGCATCTGAGTCGAACTCAGCCCTGGACTTGCTCGATTGGCTAATACGAATTTCAGCAAAGTCATGACTTCTTGGTGATTGTCTTCGAGTTTCTTGTTTGTTTCCACTTTACTTAATTTGAGGAACATGTTTAGAGTAGTTATTTTTAGTTATCAAGTATTAATAAGTTGTACAAGATTGACAAATTATGAATAAATGAAAAATTATCATCCTTTATTTCAAATCTTTTCTCTCTAATTTATTCTCCTTCCTTCTTCTTTTTTGCCTTTCTTTTTCTCTAATGGGTTCCTGACATTTGGTATCTGAGCTCCTTCTATTTTCATCAATGGCACAAGAAGGAACTCAGAACACTGGATCATCTTTTTGCCTTCTTCTTCTTCTTCTTCTCTTCCTTCTTTCTTCTTCTCACTTCTCTCTCATTCATCTCTTCCTAATTCTTCTTCTTCCTCTCCTCTTCTTTTCTTTTCTTTCTTCTACCCATTCTATTCTTCCTGTACTTTCTTTTCTCTTCTGATCTTAATTCTCCCTAACCTCCTTCTACCTTTTCTTTTCTCTATTTTTCTCTTTCAAATTCTTCCCCTCCCTCAATTCTGTCTTTTCCTTTTTTCTCTTTCTCTATTCTCTCTAATCTTTCTCTTTTCTATCACTCTCCTTTATTTCTTCCATCTCTCCTTTCTACTTCTTTTCTGTCTCAACCTTCTATTTCCACCTTTCTCTATCAATAATTCTATCTTTGTATGGTCACGAAAAGAGATGAATAATTCTCCTACTTAGTGTGTTTTTCTTACTTGTTGTTTTCATGTATTGCAGGTTTTTTCTGTTGTTGAAATTGTTTATGGGTGTTGTTAGTTATTATTTTTTGCCAATGTTTCTGGGGCTATGATTAAGAGGAGGTTGCTAAAGGAAATTGTAAAAATTGCAAGAAAGAACTCTATTTCCAATTTCAAGCCTTGAGGTCAAGGCTTCTTTTGAGAAGGATGGATTGTTACAGTCCTCACATGTTACCACTTTACTTAATTTTAGAAACATGTTTAGAGTAGTTATTTTTAGTTATCAAGTATTAATATGTTGTATAGGATTGACAAATTAAGAATGAATAAAAAATTATCATCCTTTATTTCTAATATTTTCTTGCTAATTTCTTCTCCTTCCTTTTTCTTTTTTACCTTTATTCTTCTCTAATGGGTTCCAGACTTGATCATGTCACAAACTTTGTATCTCAACTAACCAATTTCATCAAGCTCAACCTTACACAGTCTGGCACATGGTTTATACAAATTGTGTCAAAACATGTGTAAACTCCTTGTAGAAATCAAAACACATTTTTATCACAGGGGAACCTCACATAGCGTGGCACACAGTTTACACAAACCGTGTAAGACTCCTTTACAGATCTAACACAATTTTCACATAAAAACACACTTCCTTTTCACACATCTGCAATTTATTCAATTCCAAATAAAGAAATCAGTCCACAATCTTTTTAAACATGCAATAAGCATATCAATTACAATATAACATACTCATTCATGATTCACAAGCACAATTCACAATCATCAACTATCTCAACATTTAAAAATTTCATATTCTATTCATCATATTCTCAGTTTTATATGATCACGATATCAATTTTAGGAATGATCGTGGATAGGTTTTATCGGTTATCTATTTAAACCACCTAAACTATCTACCTTTGGTGGTTGGATAAATGATCAACTCCTAGTCTATCCTCTCTATTAGTCTATCCACTCAAACCTAACTACTAAATAGTGGTTCGGTTTGGTTCGTTAGAGTGGTTAACCAAAAAGAAAAAATTTTAAAATTTTAAAATAATTAATTAAAAAATATTAAGTTAAAAATTACAATTTAACTATCTTCAATTTAAATAATAACAAATTAACATTTACTTCAAATTAACATAACAACAAACTAAAAACAATGTTTCACTTCTAATTTAACTCTAATAAAATCTTAAAACAAAATTACATTCATTAATCTTTAGTTTTATTCGCTTCTTTTATTTAGGATCTAAAAAAATTATATACTATAGTTTAATAATTA
The DNA here is from genome assembly GCA_948193385.1 of Breynia disticha f. nivosa. Classification (NCBI taxonomy): domain Eukaryota; kingdom Viridiplantae; phylum Streptophyta; class Magnoliopsida; order Malpighiales; family Phyllanthaceae; genus Breynia; species Breynia disticha. Next base: position 10,190 of record CANYCX010389803.1, on the reverse strand, counting down.
GAAAGTGAAGAATAAAAAAGGTTTTGAAAAATTTTAGTTAATGGTATATACTTAACTTTTTTTTAAGATAGGTGGATGGTAGATTAGTTTGGTTAAGAGTGGATTTTGAAAAATCAAAACCATCAACCAAACCACTCTTGGTGGTTGGCTCTAAATTTAACCACCAACCTATTCACTTATGGTGGTTATGTGACGTCCAAATTCGACTACCACTCAATATATAATTATTTCTCAAGTGGTACTCGAACTCATAATTCACAGGTTTTGAAAATAATAATTTAATAATAATTAAAGAGTATAGATGAATTCATTTATGCACGTGCGATTTATAGTTCAACTATAAATACTTTCTACGAAATGAAATCAAATAAAACACAAATTGGCATACAAACAACATCAATAGGTATATATATATTACAAATGTTCAATATATATAAACATGGCATTAGTTTTTAACAAATCTTCAGTGCACGGCTCGCCCTGGTTCTTCGATCCTTTTGGTACCAAGTTCACCATTGCACCTCTGTTATACCTATCAAATATCTGCCCACACAGCAGACATAAAACGCAGTGAGTTGTGAAACTCAATAAGTAACACTTACCTAAATGGACAACTTCGCTAAACATTTGACACTATTACACACATTTACATGTTCGTATATGGATCACTCAAATTAATTATCCACTACATGTATTCAACCATTCCACATTTATTCCAAACATAACTAAGCAACCTTGTCATTTAATCTTATGTCATTTTGGTTTAAGGTGTTTCTCAATCACTCATAAATATTCTTGAACATTAATGATAATATTAGTATGTAATCATGAACATATTTACAGCTTTCCATACGAATAATCTTATCCTCTTTTACATTCTTGTATAGACAACATCATTTTTCAAATTTAACATCAAACTAAACAAACATTATTTATTTAACACAATCAAACTCCAATCATTCTATATTTCATTAATTCAATTAATGCACTTAGATCTTCCAAGTTATATATATATATATATATATATAACAATTGTCCCGAATCCAACAATCCACGCGGGGTAGTATAGACTACGCGTGGTGGTGGACCATTACGCGCTGTCGTTACCACTGCGCGTAGTTTGGTACACATAAATGCGTAGTAGTAGTTAAGTACGCGTTGTCATAGCGACCACGCGTACTTAGCTACGATCATGCGTAGCATGCTGTTATCCTGGAAGGAAACCAACACAAACTCACCTCTTTCCAATCAACAATCCAATACTTAAACACATACATTCTAATTTACATTGCAACTAAGCAATATAATTTAATCATCACATAAATCTCCATATTTCTCATTACTCATTTTCAATTATACATAACCAATCCAATAATATTTCTATTTGTACTTAACTAGTACAATTCCTCCCAACACTCATAAATTCATATCATAATTTATAAACATTATCAACTTGTCATTCCATCAACCATGTCATTAATCCCCTTGCTATAAACAATTCATTCAATCATTCTTATTCAATATATTAAACACATACCAGCAAACCAACAAGATTACACTCTCAATATTTATAGTATATTCACACTTGTGATCATAACAATTTCTTTCAATCATTTGCCATTATAAATCATACCACCACTTGTAATAACCATATAAGTTTGGTATGAATCATATAATTCTGAGTCACAAGTATGAATATATATGTATAACCACAACACAATTCCATTTCCATGGTTTATATGGAACTAAACACACTCTTGGCATCACCACATTTCATAGTCACCTATGCACAACATATTGTAAATTCACATAACATATCATATGTGATCTGAGAGATGCGAATGCACGTTATGAAATGCATTCCTAAACATGAATACCCAGGATCCCATATAAGTTATACTTTGCGCCCTGTTTTGGCCATTTAATTCGACGTTTGCAAATGGGCCTTTCGGCTGGGAGTTTGTGGTTATATAACTGGATATCCAAATTCATATAAAGGTTAAGTACCCCCAACCCATCTCCTGTGCCTAGGTAGGTTGTTGATATATCCTCAGAGGTCAAATTAAGACGTGTGATATACCCTTTTTTGCCCTGTTTTGGCTTGACACATTCGTATACACGTCTGTATATCGAATATCAACCACTGTGCCCAGTGTAGCATGTTTTATATACTACCCGAAATATTATGCATTAAGCACTAAGACATTATGCACTTAGCACTGAATGTCTTTAATAGTATGCACTAAGCACCAACTGTTCGCACACTAAGTGTCATAACCACTCCCTCGTTATTCTGCTCATAAAGAGTTTTATCTTTTAATCAATTTGCTCACCAAGATCCCTCGATGCATGATTGATAAGTGCACAACTCATGCCCTCAACTCATGCATTCATAAACTAGTCATGTTATGCTTCACAACCATACTGTTGAGTAAATCATCAACCAATCTCAACACATCAACATTCAGTTAAGCACAACCATAAGAAACATTCCAACATATACATGAAGGTATACTCACAATCCATCTTTTACCAAAAAGGTATATCGTAATCAAACAAACCACATTTATATGTCCATAGACGAACTCTAACCAAACAATCTAATATTCATAAATCCCATGACGAATTTCAACATCATACCCAATCATTCAAGATCATACAAGTTCACCCAAGTACTTACAAGCACACATGTAATCAATCACGATCCATATCTAGGATCCACTCACAGTTTCTCATATCACATATGTACAAATTTATAACCAAAACTTATAGACTCACCTCTTATAACATTTTCTCAGTCTTAAACAAGTAAGGCACATAAGTTTCTACAACATCAACTAAACATTTGTTTGCATTCAAGCCTAGTAGAACGCAAACCATGCATTGTTCAAGTAGATCACTTATGCGTATTAAAACAAGATAGCTCACATTCATTTATCAATCATGTATGCATTTAACAAAATCTCAACGTAGCTAGCATAATCAATCATTAACACAATATCAACATCATTCAATGCCATTCTAACCACAACAAACATTATTCCATCATATCACTTCAACATATTCATACCATAATCAAACATACTCACACAAAGGCATACGAATTAGGAAAACTGTGCTCGTGTTACTTACCTTAGCCAAACATCTAAAGTTTGCGTCACGAGCCATCCCCGCCGTAAACTCGAATTTTCCTAATTTTTAACATGACAATGGTACATCAATCCCACATTAAATCATTAAATTATGAATACAATTGAATGTCTAACTTTCTTCTCTAACCTCCTCTCTTTCGTTTTCTTAACACCAACCACCATTAATGTACGAAACAAGTTTATTTAACTGTTTCTTAAGATCATATACCAATTAAACACTTTAATCATACAAATCCCTACTTTTCCTTTCCAAAAACTTTAAGCCTAATCCTATCCTTGCTTCCATCACTCTCACCAAACATTACCCAATTAAATTGATGATTAATACACCATCAATAGGGTCTAAAGAAACTTACCTAAGCAATGGAACTCAGAAAAGAACTCCCGTTTAGAAAACCCAATCCCGTCACTATTCACAGTTAGTTTTTAAACCTCAATTTTAGATACCTAAACCAGAATTTAAGACCAGAAATTGTTACTACAAGATAGTATATTCCTTAAGCTTTCAATCAAGCTATTATTTACGCAATTCCGAACCCAAACGAAAAAGAAATGTGGTCGGAAAGCTAGGGTTATGGAGAAAAACGGGATTCACAAGAATCCTCACAATAAATCTTACCGATTCTTGCTCACCGCCCAATTTCAGAACTTCCAAAGTCCAAGGTTCCGTGAAGATCGATGGTAGCTAGGGTTTTTAAGGTATGAAAGAGGAAGGGAAGGAAAATAACGTGTGATGATGGTGGAAGAGAAAAGAAACTAGAGTAATATATATAAATATTCGGAATTGGATGGTTTCGCCCTTTTGGATTCTTACCCGTTACTCTCTTTCTCGTTTGACACACAATTAAATTATTATTTCCATATAATTCTCACACTTTTCACAAATTATTATTTTAAATAATTCGCGAAAATTTATTTGCATTTTCCTACGTATTTTTAATTAAAATTCAAATTAAACCAGAATTTGATGGCGTTACAGTTATTGTATGAACAACAATAAAGTTAAACGTCGCTTTTAAATATAAGATCTGAAAAAAAAAAAAGTAAAAGTTGAAGGGGTTTTCGCCCCCGATTAATCATCCAAGGGACAAACTCCATTTGATGGTCCACACTATCAACATATTGTTGGTAGTCTTCAATACTTATCCATCACAAGACCAGACGTCTCATTTGCTGTCAGCAAAGCGCCCAACATATGCATATCCATGCCTTGCAGATTGGATTGCTGTTGAAAGAATACTTCGATATCTCGCTAGAATCATTGATCATGACATTTATATTCGAAACTGTTATCATATGGATCTTAATTTCTATTTACTGTGACGTTGATTGGGGTGATGATAAGCATGATCGTAACTCTACAACTGATTTTGCTATTTTTGTTGGACACAATTTAATTTCATGGAGCTCTCGCGAAGAGCAGTTTTCCGTTCATCTACAGAATCAAAATATCGAGCCCTTGCTACCTCCACAAGTGAAGTTCTTTAACTCATTTCTTTACTCAAAGAAATTGGATTCTCATCAATGTCTCCTCCAAAGCTATGGTGTGATAATCTTGGTGCCAATTATTTAGCAGAATCCGAGCTTTCACACTTGTTCTCGTCATCTCGAAATAGAATTTTATTTTGTACAAGATTTCGGCATAAAGAAAAAGCTTTCAGTTCATTACATTTCTAATCATGATCAAGTGTTGATCTTCTTACCAAGGCTCTCACGAAAGACAATTTTTTTGTCACAAATCCAAGCTCACACTTCGTTCCTCCGTTGTTCGCTTGAACTAGAGTCATAAGGATAACGTTTGTTACCTTTCAATATTTGTATTTACAATTATCCACATCTGTACAGAGTTGTGTATCCTAACAACTATATATATACACACACACGTAAAATACTTATAAAAAGTATAATTCAAACACTTATACTTTATTTTTGAATTATATATTGATTATATTGTAAACTGCATATTTTGAACTATAACAATTTCAAAGAAATATATATATTTTTATGAATAGTAAAAAATCACATATTTATGAGATGATGCAAGTGAGGCGAGAATGAATTTTATATCTTTTTGCATATTTTTGTAAACCAATAAATTACAAGATAGAAATGGGATAAAAAAAAATTGTATGACAGTGACGAAGATGCCATAATCCTACTGTGAAATGCCCCATTGCTACAAAACAGAATCACAAACGTATCACTGAATCATTCTATCAAAAGCATGGGATCAATTGACAATTCAAATTTAAGCTATTAGAAAATGAAGTTAAAATAGAGTTATCATAGGGGAAAGTGACACCGTACACTTGAACTATAGATGATTCTACCATTCGGTATCTGAACTACATACATGAACACAACAATGTATTAATAAAATCATTAAAATGGTCACCACAAAATTTACAGTAAATTCTAAATCAACCAACTGAAGAACTACCAGGTTGATCTCGGGACTGCAGAAGAAGTCTTATAGTGTGGTGTATCTCAGAAGGATCGGCCATTGCACCAATCCCATATTCACCAGAAGGTAGTCTCGTACCTACGGGCTGGATCATGTCAATTCCAAGTTCTTTGATTGATATAAGATGTTGTTCTGTAAATGGATTGTTCCACATGAAAGTATTCATTCCTGGTGCAACAAAAAGTGGCTTCTTGTAATCCCAACCTCTAACAATGGAGGTCAATAGATTGTCACACAATCCTCCAGCAATCTGCTTTAGTATTGGTACATCAGAGCAACAAAAATACAAGACAAAACATCTTCATAGAGATTATGAGAATGCCTTCTGATAAATCCAAATAAATCCTGAAAAATTTTCAATTATCTACAAATCCAAATAAAAATAAAACATAGTCTTGTGGTAGTGAAGTTACCTTGCCAAGTGTATTAGCCGAGAGTGGTGCAATGACCATGATATCAGCCCATCGGCGGAGTTCTACGTGAAGCACATTGCCATCATTACTCCAGGTGGACCATTCATGCTCATCAATGTAAGCAACAACGTCCCTTGGAAGTGAAGCTCTATCAATGAAATGCTGAGACGCCTTGGTAATAACTACTTTAACTTCTGCCCAGTCACGGAAACAGTAACAAAGAACGCCAAATTTTAAGGCTGCAACACTCCCACAAGCTGCAAGTAGAACCCTGGGCTTTCTGGGGCCAACATTCATCTGCATTGACCTTTGTACTGCGGCGGGCTCCATCTTAACACAAGTAATGTACCAAACCTCCAGCTAAGTTGTAATCTTGAATGGAGTTGCAGAAATCTGCTTACCCATCTGTTCAAAAATTTTTAGAATTTGATAGGCACTAATAAATTTAACAGAAAATAAGATGAGAGAACATTGAATTCACCTCTTGATGTAGAGATTAAAAAAGAACTTGCAAGTAAATTTGATTATGTTGTGTGGCTTCAGACTTGAAATTAAAGATAAAATTCTCCAACACTTTCCGCTGAATAAAACAAGAAACTTACAGTTGAAGATTAAAAAGTAAAACCCAATCAGTGATGTTAATTAAGGACCCAGAAGGCAGTAAATCTTGGCGCTCAAGAAACAATTTCCAAAATGGCAGTTTTATCGTCCAACACATAGAGTCTTGCTCAAGATTCGATACACACAAGATTTATATCGAAATGAAGAAAGAAGTTGGAGGGTAAAAAGCATCAAGATGAAAACACTGACAACATAATTTATGAATTCAAAGATTGTATAATTAAAAAGAAAAAGAAAACAAACCTTGAATGTGGAGGGTCAGAAGTGAAGTCAAGTGAAGTTTGAAGGAGTATGGGCGGGTAAAGCTAGAGTTTGAGTGGATTTCGTTTTTATAACTCCCTTCTTTGTAGACGGCTAACGCATATGCCCCTACTTTTTTTTTTTTGGGATAGTGTGGGTATTATGCTATACATGGCCAAAATAAACGGAAGCAGTCTAACCAAATCGAAATCGGACTGTTAAAATTTAAAATCAGAATTGTTCAAACCGGAACTGTGAAAAAAGATTTTGAACCGTGATATTTCGGTTACAGTTAAGGTTTGTAATTTTTCGAACCTTAGAACCGTCGTTGGTTCAATCGTGGGTTTAACCCCGGGTTAAAACCGTCAGTTCAATCCAATGGTTAGCGTACTCCCTCCCTTCAAAATAGGCTTGTCCAATTCTGTAAAACAGCCAAACAATATACACACCATTTAAAAAGATTATTCCATTTAACAAATTACAAATATACATTCATATGTAATTAGAAAGTATAAACATTATTAAGAGGATTAATTAAATTATTAAGAAAAATAAATAATTGAGTAAATTAACTGTATATAATCAAATAACTCTTTGAAAGACTAATTTATTTCGCCCATGATGTTTGAGTTGTCGAATAAATATAATTAAGTTAAGAGACTTAATTATGATTTATTTGATAAAAGGATTAAATTAGAAGCATATTTAATTTAGGGACTAAAATACAATTTTGTGTGAAAAAATACCTATTCACCAGTTGGTACCTAACCCTCTATATAAACACATTCCCACCACACATTTCATTAACTCTTCCACATTAACGACCAATACAAAATCAGATTCCTTGTGGAGGTTTTAGAATGTGAATTCTAAACCTCTTCTCTCCGGTGATCGGGGTTCCGGTGTAGGATCGGATGCAAAACATTGTCCGTATCTCAACGCGTTTGTGCCCGTGGATATGAGCTCTTCAACGAGGTAACATCTTCTTATGATGCACTGAATGGAGTTCCAGGTTTAAATCTGTGTTCGTTTTATTTACGCTTTAATTAATTATTAGTTAATTAATTAATTTATATATATATATATATGTTATGTATATTCGATTCCTTTCACTTTTGAGATATTTAAACCTTTTTAAAATGTTTCGAATAATTTTCAGATCTTTTAAATAATTTGAATTATATTGAACCAAATTGAACCATTTTAGTACCTTTTTGAACTATTTGTACTTTTTTTGAATTATTTTATATTTTTTGAATTATTTTGTACCTTTTTATACTTTTTTTAAAATGATTTAAAATATTTTAATATGGTTCAAAATAATTCCAACAAGATCAAATTAATTAAAATTAGTTAAATGTGGTTCAAAATATGATTGATCATATTTAAACAAAATTGAACTAATTTGAACAGTTTTTAAAAATAAGTTTTGCATATTCATGCCAACATGAATATATATGAAATTTTATGAGAAATGAACATTACTGGTAACTTATTTATTAACAAATTTTGAATTAATATGGTATAAATTGAATAATTCTTAATAAATTGTTAAAGCAAATTGAAATAAATATAAATAAAAATAACATCAACTTATTTCAAACTTGTAGATATATTTGAACCTTTTAACTTAATTGAATAAATTAATTTGAAAGATGAATAAAATCAAAGAAGAGAGAAGGATGGAAAAAAGAGAAAAGAAAATAATAAAATATGTTGAATTAAAAAAAAGAGATAATGTAGATGAGAGAGAAAAAATTAGAAGGAAAAAAAACATGTTTTAACTTTGTAATTGAATCTACATTAATATTGAGTTTTTTTTTTATCTTTTCGTTTTTATCTTCTTTAATCAAATGAGGCAGAATATTAACGTGATTATTGAAAGTGCATTTTTCAATAAATTTTTACAGTGTAAATTTTTTACAAAATTTGAACTAATGTGGTTTATGTGTGTAACAAACCCCACATGACTATAGTGGAGGCCACCTAAGTGGATGTTCGTGAAGCGCTCCAACATGAACTTCCGAGTTAACTCATTTTTCTGGTGCGATGCAAGGAATTGATGGGATCGTGTCTCCCTTATCATTTTAATAAAGAAAACTAACTGTGAAAATAAAGGAGTGGCCAAACCTTACGTTGCCATTGTCCTTCAATGAAGTTGACATTATTGCTCAATTATTTTCCTCCTTTTTTTTGCTTCTATAATTTATCTCAAACGAACTTCACTCCATCTTCTTTATATCATTGCAGAAAACTAGCTATTATGTCCGTGCTATGCACAAATTCGTAATTAAAATTTTAAATTACTTATATTAAACAAAAGTCTTCTGAAAATGACTTCAGAGCAAAAGAAACCAACAACAGATTGGTAAGTTGAATATTAACTGTGACAATTAGGTAACTTTATACATGTTGTAATAAAGTTTTGCTTAACACTTATGAACATTGAATTTAAGTTGTTGCATTAACTTAAGCATATGAAAGGGAAAACTTCGTTGTAATTCATTCCTTTACACCAATAAGACCTATTTACAGTTGAAAGAAATAATGATGAGCAAATTTATATTTCAAAGTGTTGGTGTCATATTTGCTTAGCAGTGATCTTTAGTATTTTGGTACAGCTATATATTCAGTTATTTTATGTTAAATTATTTAATTATACTGAATAAATAGTGAAGAAACAACCCAAAAATTATTCTAGAACTCTCAAAAATTATTAATTGCAATAATTAGTCAAATATGAATAAATAAATTAAAACAATTAAGAATTTAATTAATTATTGTTAACAAATTTTATAATTATTTTGATGTATGACTTTAATTGAGAGCTTAAAAGAATTATTATTATGAGGGGATTGAAGAATTAAATAAAAATTTAAACTAAATAAATAATGAAGAGACAATAAAAAAATATTAATGTTCTAATATTTAAAATTATGTATTACAGTAATTAACATAAAATAAATTAAAATATTACACTGCTTAGACATCCATTCGCATACATGAATACAATGTTTTGAAAAAAATTTAAAAATAATCAATTATTTGTCAAAAAATTGTAATAGTAATTGGACTTTGTAGTTAATTGCTGAGAATTGCTTTCTCTTCCTTGAATAATCTACACTGATAGTGAAATTTCATTTTAATCATATATCTCGATATTCAAATACATTATGAATTTGATCCCTCGATATACATGTTAGATTAAAATAACGCTTCACATCAAGTCTCAAAAATAGGTAAATCACCGAGGACTAATCAAAATCGTGGCCTTATGAACTCGTTAAGCAGTCAAACTAC
>CANYCX010389763.1:0-11668 GCA_948193385.1 Breynia disticha f. nivosa | reverse complement strand
TTTCTTGACAGAGTGGTGTAGTTGAGACCAGACCTGTAGTTTTGACTGGTACTGGCAGGGGTAGAGGGGGCAGAGGTTCTGGATCTACTTATAGAGGTGGATTAGCTGCTAGCGGTAGAGCAGTTGGTTCAGGTAGAGGAGGTGGATCTACTAGAGCAGCAACACCATCAAGGTCAGCACCACAAGCCCGAGTTTATATTTTGACCAGAGGAGAGGCTGCAGAGGATCCAGACGTTATTACCAGTACTATCACTATCTATTTATATCCTACTTTAGTATTGATTGATCCAGTTTCTACATGTTCTTTTGCGAGTGAGTCAGTTGTAGACCATATTGGAGGTAGTATAGAGAGATTGGGTTATACTGTTTCTGTTTTGATGCCTGCTGGTGGTACGGTGTTGGTGAGACATATTTTACGACACTGTGAGTTACATATTGGCGAGTCGACGTATTTAGCCGATTTGATTGTTTTGAGGTTAGCAGAGTTTGAGGTTATCTTAGGTATGGATTGGTTATCCAGAAATCATGCTATTGTCGACTGCTATTCGAAAGATGTTGTGGTTGAGGTTGATAGAGACAGACGTGTATTGTTAGTAGGTGAAAGGAAGACTATTCCTTCTTGCCTGATTTCAGCGGTTATTGCTGCGAGGTTGATATGAGAGGGTTATGATGCCTATCTTGCTTCAGTGATTGATTTGAATCAATCATTTTTAGAGGTGCGGGATGTATAGATTGTTTGTGATTATCCTAAGGTATTTCCTGATGAGTTACTGGGATTGCCACCACAATGAGAGGCTGACTTCAGGATAGAGACTGTGATGGGAGCAGCACCAGTTTCTATTGCACCTTACAGGATGGCAGCTGTTGAGTTACAGGATTTGAAACGACAGTTGGAAGATTTATTAGACAAGGGTTTCATACGACCTAGCGTATCACCTTGGGGAGCACCAGCGTTATTCGTGAAAAGAAGGACGATAGTATGCGGTTGTGTATCAACTATTGCCAACTGAATAAAGTGACAGTAAAGAATAAGTATCCGTTGCCACGGATAGATGACTTGATTGATCAGCTGCGGGGAGCTACAGTAATTTTGAAAATTGATATCAGATCAGGGTATTGGCAGCTGAGAGTTGATGATAGATCGATTGAGAAGATTGCTTTCAGGACTCGTTACGGGCATTTTGAGTTCCCTGTTATGCCATTTGGTTTGATGAATGCACCGGTATGATTTGTACATGCTGTACATTTGTATATGCACGCAGGTTTTCAGTTTGAATATTTTCAAACTTATTTGCTTCCGCTAGTGCTTTGTTTTACGAATGAAAACAGATTTGGGCCGAGGTTTCTAAAATAGCATGTATATATCTTTTATATTTTCTCTATCCTCTGATTTTAGATTTGATTTTATATCATTATATAGATTATATGGTTTATCAGGAAACTTGGTTTATAAAAATGAGTTCCACATACACTCACCCTACACCTTCAACATCGACATTCAGAAGTTTATTCCCTGATACTGAGGAGTGGACGACAATGTATCAAAATAGCTTTAATAAATAGTGGTACATTGAGTCAGCAACATGACATCAATAAAAGGTTGAGCGCCAATTCTCGGATATTCAATCTCAAATGGATATCAAGTGACATTAGTAGTAGCTAGCGTACGAGTAGAGAGCTCAATCTCAAAGATTTGATCATACACAAAGGCAATAGAAGCACATTCCATAGAAATATGGAGCTTAATCAGTAAGAAATACGCACATTGAGAAGTAGTAGAGAGTACACAAACAACATTTTAAGAAGATCTAGACATATCATTGAGAGACTACAAGTCATCTCGACGCTATTACGACTAGTCTCTATTCTTTGTTTGAGTGTATGAGCTGTTGTTCTTTGAGTGCAACAGAGGTTAGTGAAGCATTTAAGCGACATTGTCGTACTCATTAGTGTTACTCCCCACACCAACATACACTGCACCTCTGGCCTCCTCTACTCTTATTCAACCACAGTCACCTACATGATTAGAATTTGTATGCAATCATTTTTGTTTATCCTCCACCATAGTATCTTCTGATTGATCTTCTGCATTCTTTTTTTTCACCAGAAGAGTGATTTATTCTTATCTTTTGTGTGACTTAGTATGCAATATTCTGACATTTGTTATTTATATTGTGGTATACTTAGTTTTATATTTACTATTTTCCTGAATCCTTTTGACAAATGCCATTTATTCTTTTGCGATGATGTTTGGATTGACCCATTTTTCTTATAGGCTTTCATGTGAGGATTGGATATTTTGAGTTGTGTTTGATTGTTTGTAGGTTGCATGTCTAACCAGGTGTTGTCAGTTCATCTCAAGCACAGCACACCTCGTGCTACTAAACACAATGGTTAAACTATATGACTGGTTGATTTTTTGATTGCATGTGTTCAGCACGGGATGGTTTTCCTAACATGGATCGTGTTGATTCATATTAATCAACACAATCCTAATCAACACGATCCGTGCCATTCGACTCGACCAGTTTTGACAAATTAGCACGAATTGTACCATCTCCAATACAGCTCATGCCAGTTCTAACTATAATTTGCTTTCACTACGTACACACTTTGTGATTCAACTTTCGACTACAAACACTCGCACTCAATGTTTTATTTCCTTTTGCACAATTTACTTACATATACACGTTTCTCTTTGACCTTTTTCTTTATTTCTTTTCTCTATTCATACGTTTTGTGTATATATTTACTCTTGAACACTTTCATTCTTTTCCTATAGGAACGACTTCTTCAATTCTACACTTCCCGATATATGGGCATTTTCTTTCTCTCATTCTATTTTTTTATATCTGTTCTGTGTACTCATTTTGTCTTCCTTCTTTTATGTTCACACTTTGGATATATGTTTAAATTCTTTTGACCTTATAGAAAATATTAAGGACAAAGTTTGAAATAAGTGTGGGGGAGAGATCATATTTTTTTATCAAAAAATTAAGCTATAGTTGATTGACCATGATAAGAGAATCATAAATGCAATTTTGTTTATTTTATTTGAGAGAAATTAAATTTTCTCTATACCAATTTTCGTGTTTCGCTTGATGGTCTTGAATTGAGCGGGATTGATAGATTAGCTTAGTTGGGTGGCATAGCAGACTTAGGTTTCAGGGAAATTGTTTGATTTATTTATTTTAATTAATAAACCTACTCAATTTTTGTTTCCAAAGAATTGCTTCTCTATTCGACAAATATGAGCATGCATTTTTCCTTCCAAAATTAGGAGTGTTTTTGCGAATGGCCAAGATCGAGTGCCTAACGGAAGCATTTGGTTTAGCATTGATGCTCAGGAAAGATCCTAGAGAAAGAAATACTTGGGAGACAAAAATAAAATATAATAAAAATGAGAAGAAAAAATAAAAGAAAAACACAGTAAAGAAAAGGGAAAAAAATAAAGGAAAGAAAAATAAAAAGAAAGTAAGAGGTTAGGGTTAAAAGATTAAAGTAGTTAAAGGAACTATTTGTTAATTATTGTTTAATTCTAGAGATGCCACTAGATTATTCTTAAATATCTATTATTCTTCTCATTAATTTGGAACTTATAATTGGTACTTAGATTATTAGTTTACAAATAAACTATCTTAGTTGCAATTGTGATTCGATTTGATTGAGATTGAGGTGTACGTGTTTGGTTGTTGGATTGGTTGGTAGCTTGATCTTGATCCTCCTTTCCTCGAGATGAGCAAATACTTAAGCGTGCAGAGTTTGATGCCCGCATAACATGAGCGTAATTTTCATGCCATAGTTGTATATTAAACACATATCTTAGCTAAATTTTCGTTAAAGATCACATTTAAAATTGTAATCAATAGAAAAATCTCAAGTATTTTGAATGTGACACTTGAATAGTCCTATCTTCATAGAATATCAATTATTTTTACATGATTTTGGATTCTAGAATTGATTATGGTTTAAGGCAGATTTGTGGACAAGGTTGCAGTGATTCAGGAGAGAAATGGACACGAACACTGACAACACGCTGGCATTTTGATTCAGTATAGGTCGTATTGGTTATTGTTCAAGCCCAGATTTCTAAGCCCAACCCATTTTTTAGAGTAAGCCCATAGTGTTGAGTTCCATGATATGGCACGAGCTGTGTTACTCAACACAATGACCGTGTTCAATTTATTTCAGCATCAGGTGCGTGCTACACATGCTGAAATTGTTGCATTTGATTAAAACATAGAGCACGACTCATGCTTGACTCACCACGACCGTGTCGAGCAATGGAACAGTATAATCATCGATAAGATGGGTTAATTCGACGAGATTTGAGAGGATTGAGGGACAAAGAATTTAGTTTTAGATCAAATTTTGGTTTAGGTTTTTAGTTTTTATTAGATTTCATGCATTTCTACTTTGATTTACTTACATTATTTCAATTCACCATTCATATTTACAGTTCAATAGATTCCCATTTATATTTTTCCAATTTTATCTTGATTTTGACGGATTTCTGATTTCCTTTTATGTTTCTTGCAGGTATTCAGTTTATGTTTTCATTGTTTCTTTTTACATTTTTTGCACTTCTATGGTTTATTCTAAATTTTTATTGTCATTGAAGGTCTTTGGTTTGGTTTTTTATGTTGATTCCATTTGTTTTATGTTTGGATGTTTTATATTGATAGTTCATTTAGATTAGTGATACAATTTTTGTTTTGGATCACTTTTTTACTTGTTTCGAATTGACTTTTACATTTCAATGCAATAGAATTTCTATTTTGATTTACTTTTGATGCATTTACTTTTATCGCATTTCATTGATGTCGGTTTAGTTACACATTTTAGGATTAGTTACGTTTATATTCAAATATTTTAGTTTTTAATTGAAAAATCAACTTTTAATTAATTAGACTTGTAATAAGCAATAATAATTTGCATGACGTACTACTATTTCCCTAGTGTTCGATACTGGGTTGAGTTTTCTACTCCTCTTATTATTTGATTGCGTGTACTTGCGCATTATTTTCATAACTTAGAGTTAGAACGCATCATACATTAACATCAACGTGCTCAATCATTGAAAGAATTCAATTTATATCAAATATCTACTCCTATTCAATTTTCTCAGTATCAATATCATCATTTCAACTATTTGTATATTTTGATATTTTAAATGACCATGTATTCAACATAAGGCATATCAAACTTATTACTTAGTTCTTGTAATTAAAATATAAGTAGTGATAATGTAAGTATTTGGATTTATATTTTAATGGAGAAATATAGATTTGGAAAAGATATTTATGTTTTGTTCAATGATGGTGTTTTTGGACATATGATTCTTGAACAATTCCCTTTAATCGACTAATATGAAATATTGGTCAGCTAGTATGTGTTTGTGAATTGGTAGAATGTGTATCATTCTATGTTATGATCCTAGAAAAGTTTTGGTCAACTAAAAATAGATTTACTTGAATAAGGCCTATGAGTGGCTTGACATTTCCTTTTTTTTAATTCAGCAAGGTTTCAAATTAGTCGATTGAAAGTATGGTATCTATAGGCATTGATTTTACTCGACTAGTAACAACTCTTAATATCACTAGACTCCATACTACTCGACTAAAAATTTCGGTAGACATGTTTTTGCAGTTTTAAGTCAATCTAAGCTAATGGTAACTAGTATGCTTAAATGAAAGCTGTACTGATTTGATCATATTGCTCTAGGACCTAAACATGTATGAGCACTGTGACCAATTCTTAGTCATGTATCATATTTAGGAAATTTTAAATTCAATTTCTCATTCTTATGTTCTAGCTTATTAATCAATGGTTGTTCATGCTCAAATTCATCATATCCTAATCCACATTTACGTAGAATATACGTTTGCATATTTAGAAATTTGTAAAACTTTTATTTCCATTGTTATACTAATTAATCATGACATTAAGTCCCTTTTTACCCTTTTTAAGTTGTACCCTCAAGTTCTTACATTCAAAATGCAGTGAGAATGATCTATAGATTTGTTCATGTTCTTCGGCGATTCATCATTTTCATACTCTATCATTAATTTCTCTTTTTCAACAACTTATTTACTTTAATGGCATTAGAATAATGAACATTCAAAGATTCAAGGGCATGAAATAATTCATCATCCTTTGTTGAGTGATTTACCTCACTTTCCTCATCACTAGAATATGATTCAAAATGCCATTAGAGCAAGGTTAGTTCTCTCCTCTCTATCTTCATACTCTTCATCACTCCAAATAGCCATATAGGATTCTTTAACTTTGCCTTTAGCCTTTTTATGAGGTGGTTTCAAGAGCCAATTCTATAATCTTTTTGGTGATGATTAAGTCTTCCACAATTATAGCATGCGTCATCATTCTTCTTAAAGTTTGATGAAAAGCTCTTCTTGTAGTCTTCGTTATTGTCATTCTTCAAGTCTTTCTTCCTTCTCTCTTGGAGTACTTAATATTTTCTCATGTTTTTGCATAATGAGCAACTTCTTCATCCTAATTTTCATAGTCTTGCTCATCAAAACTTTCCTCATTAAATTCTTTTAGAGTTACACTCTTTTCTTTATCCTTTGATTTGTTCTTAAGTGTGACACCCAAATTCAACTATTATCTCATGTGTTATGATGTTCCCCATAAGATAATAATCGAACCCAGACATCATTTGATTGAAAAAAATTTTACAAATAAAATAAACCTATACATTGATTATGAAAACATATCTTTACAAAGTAGAGAGAAACGGACTGTTTTCAAATAGCTAAGATACAAAAATGATTTGGTTATAAGGAAAATGAAATTTATTCAATTCCATTTCACTTTTAACCATACATTAACACAAGTACTGTTTTAACAAAACAATTTACATAATGTTCGTGCACCGCCCACCTTGGTTCCTCGAACAGCAATAGTCAGAGTATGAACAAGCAATCTGAATCTTTCTCTCTGCAAAATAAATTCCCCTCAGGCTCCTGTTCCCTTTAATTTCCTGCCAATATTGAATATGGCAGGAATAACACGCACATGAGTTTTTGACAACTCAATAAGCCACATTTACCAAATGGACAACTTCGCATGCATTCATACATTTAGCCAAGTATACAATTGAAATCAATAACTGCCAAAACAATAAATTATTGAATGTTGTGAACAGTGTCGAACAGTTTGGGAAACAGCCTGGCTAAATCCTTCTCCAAATCGTTTGGTCATTCTGTCCAGCCATCAAAACTGAACGGTTTGGGAAACGGTTTGGCTAGGCCGTTCCTCAGACCGTTTGGTTGTTCTGGATTGTGCAAAAATTTAAAACAGTTTGGGGAACGGTTTGGCCAAATCATTTCTCAAATCGTTTGTGTCCCCTAGAATGAAATAAAATGTCGAACGGTTTGGAGAATCCACTGACCAAACAGTTTGGGTTCCCTGTATCCAGAATTTTGGCACATTTCTGCTTAAACATTCAACCAACAATACCCTAACTCAAAATCAACATTCCACAAAAACAATCCATATAATTTCAACCAAATTTAATCATCATGAACAACTTTGTACCAAACAAACACATATCACAACTCTTCAATACATATCACATTCAACTCACAATATCAATTCATCATCAACCATACAAAATCATCTTTCTACACATCCTATATTTTCATACCAATATCAACTCATTCAACACATCTCACATATCGCAACTACCGTTCACATATTTGTATGCAATACAACATAATGAATGCAAGTGCATATTTCCTTAATGCTCGTCTAATATAATTTTAGGTTTTTGCCCTTACATGGCCAAAATTTGTGACATTTGCAAACAGGCCTCGTCGGCCGGGACTTTTAGTTATAGATTACTATGGACCATCATTTATTATTTTTCTTGTCTTTCATACCTATATGTGTATGATGTCATGTTCATATGGTTCAAATAACCATCATTTTCTCAAGTCACAACATAACCATCATTCGAACATTCCACGGCACATCCACAAACACAACAGTATAACTATTCACAATTATTAATCCACCATAATCAAACATCATAAAACTCAAGTACCTAACCAGCACATTAGGTTTATAGGATCATACTCGTAATAATATACATTACCAATCCTCACACAAATATTCTACATAATCAAACAAACCATTATATTTATATATTCACCACAACATTCATAACAATACAAACATCTCACAGTCAAGTTCGCACATATAGCAAGGAAGTTGCAGTCATGTTGCTTACCTCGCAAGCAATGCCTAATGCTCTGGCTATGAACTCCCCTCTCCGGATCTGTGACCCCCTAAGGCACAATTCACAAATATCCATTAATTATTTATATATTCGCTTATACCAATTGATAAATTAACAAGGTTCTTAGGTTAAGTTATTTATGTTCTTATTAACTATCTTCCCTCTTCCTCTCATCAATGACCCTTCCAACTTCCTAGATTTAATTTTTTCCATATGATCTTCACCAACCACTTTTAATGATTCCAACAGAATGATTTAAGTATGATTCATGATTCAAACAATTCACACCATCATTAAACCCAACGTCCTACACTCCTTCCTCCGAAACCCTAAACATTATTCCTATCTGTTCTTCATTCTCTCACCTCATTTATTACCCAATTCAATTGACAGTTCAAATAACTTTAGTAGGGCCTGAAGACTCTTACCTAAGCAACAAAACTCAAAATCGGACCTAGGGTTAAAAAACCCAATCTCGTCACTATTTACCTCCGACATTCAAATGTCAATTTCAATCACCTAAAACACGTTTAAACACAAAAAATGGTTACCAATAGTTAGTACACATACTAAGCTTTCCAGCGAGCCATTTTATGCTCAAATCGGAGCTCAAACGAAAGAAATTCAAGACCGAAAACTATAGTCATAGTGGAAAAACGGGATTTGCAACTCAAATTAGAAATTCTTATCGAAATTCAATCATCCCTCGAGTTTACAACTCCCAATCAGTAAGATTCCCACGAAGAACATGTTTTCCTAGGGTTTTCGAGCTTGAGAGAGAAAGTTAAGAGGAGAGAGAGAGATGTTAGAAAAATGTAGAGAGAGAGATGTAGAAGAGATATATATATATTTTTTTAGCTTTGGACGGTTTTGCCCTCGGGCACTATCAACTCACCGTTCCTTCGTTTCTCTTTCCCGATAACCCTAACAAATTCCCGATTTTTATTTTCCACTTGTTCTCAACCCTTTACCAATTTCTTATTTAGATTAATTCACGAAAAATTTAAGTACATTATATATATGTATTTAAAATAAATCCTTAATTATGTTAATTTTTAGGACGTTACAGATAAATCCCTCAGGTTGTTTCATTTAAACATCTTCGAGGAGGTTTCCATTCAGGAAAGTCATTGACATCTATTTGCCATATCTCATAGTCTAAGTATACAACTATGGCAAACAACATCCTAATGGATTTGAGCATAGCTACTGGCAACAATGTTTCATCATAGTCATTATCATGAACTTGTTTCAAAACCTTTCCCCACTAGCCTACCTTTGAATATACCTCCCGCCTTCTCTTTGAAAATCCATTTGCATTTAATTACCTTAGCACCTTCCGGTGGATCATTCAAGTCTGAAACTTGATTATCGTACATTGATTGCATCTCAGATTTCATGGCCTCTTGCCATTTTTCTAAATTAGGATTATCTAAGGCCTCTTGGTAAGAAGTAGGTTCATCATGATCAACGATCGTGATATCCTGTTCGTCAGTCACTATGAACCCATACCTTTTGGGTTCTTGATGTATCCTAACTGATCTTCTAGGTACTTGTGTAATAGGCTCTTGTTCCACAACTTCTTATGGATTTGAGTCCAACTCCTTACTATCCTGTTCAAGAATCTGTGCTTCCACATCCTCTTGTACAATTTTGAGTTGTACACCACTCCCACTCTTTCCTTTAAGAATGAATTCTTTTCTTAGAAACACAGCGGTTCGAGCAACAAATGCTTTGTTCTCGCTAGGTTTGTAGAAATAGTATCTTCTTATCTCTTTAGGATGCCCCATAAATAAGCATTTATCTGTCTTGGATGAAAGCTTATCTGATGTTAACCTTTTAACATGCACTTCGCATCCCCTGATCCTTAGAAATGACAAGTTGGGTTTTTGCCCAGTCCATATCTCATATGGTGTCTTTTCGGCTGCTCTAGTAGTAATCCTGTTCAGTAGAAAAGCTGCAGTCTCTAAGGCATAACCCCAAAACAATATTGGGAGACCAGTTTGACTCATCATTGACCTAACCATGTCTAGCAAGGTTCAGTTCCTCGTTTTGGACACATCATTCCACTAAGGTGTTCCTGGAGGTGTGAGTTATGGTACGATACCACAATCTCGCAGATATTGGTCAAACTCTCGACTCATAAACTCGCCACCTCTATCAGATCTAATGGCTTTGATATGTCTACCTAGTTTGTTTTCTACTTCATTCTTAAAATCCTTAATCCTCTCAAAGGTTTTCGATTTATGTTTTAATAGATAGATGTTGTCATACCAACTATAATCATCAATGAAAGTGAAGAAGTAGTTATAACCAGCTCTGGCTTGTGTACTTAATGGTCCACATACATTGGAATGTATTAGGTCCAACAGTCTACTAGTTCTCTCTCCTTTCTTATTGAAAGGTTTCTTTGTCGTTTTCCCACAAATGCATGATTTGCAGGTGTCTAATGATTTCCAATTAAAAGATCCAAGAGCACCATCTTTATGGAGTCTTTGCAGGCATTTCTCGCTTGCATGTCCTAAACGACAATGCCAGAAGTAAGAAAGATTAAGCTCATCGGACTTAGGTTTCTTATTCTCTAAGTTGTAAATAGGCTCGCGACTTGATAAGTCTAGGATATATAAACCATCCATTAGGCATGCACATCCATAATAAATATCACCACGATGAATATTCATAACATTATTTCCAATAATAAAAGAAAATTCATTAATATCCAAGGCTGAAACTGTAACGCCCTCCATTTTTAATAATTTTAATGAAATTATAAATTATTTTGGAAATAATGCGAATAAAATTTTCGCGAATTATAAGTAATTATAAAATGATAAAAATGTGTAGAAATTGTTAAGAATTAAAGACGGGTTAAGTCAGGATTTCCAGGAGAGAGAAAATCGAGAAGTAGGCAACGTTGTTAAATCGAGGGCAAATTGGTCATTTTGAGATATGTTATATATATAAGTAAGGATGGCATCTTTATACTCTTCATTCCAAACACACGTAAAACCTCTCCAAAACCTAAACAAATTTCTCAAAACCTTAAACCAAGCTAGAACTTATCGAACCTTGGTAATCGAAAGCTGTAGGATCGAGTTAAGAGTTTAATTTGGTAAGTTTTCTTCGACTTGAATTTGGAAATCCCGTTTTTCCTTTGTTAGGGTTTTAAAAGTGTGATTTTTCATTGAATATAGGTTAGAATTGAGTGAAAATGGGTTCTATTGATTGGTATGGATGTGTACTAACCTTGGATAGCGAATTTTAGGGTTAGTTTGTGATTTCGGAGCTTAAAAATGATGTTTTGTGAAGGAATGTGAGAAGTGACGAAAATGGAAAATGGTGAACATAGGATTGGTGTAAAGTTTTGATGTTAAGGTTATGTTCCTTGGTCTTATTTAAGGTTAA
>CANYCX010389703.1:0-13823 GCA_948193385.1 Breynia disticha f. nivosa | reverse complement strand
ATTAAAGGCAAGGAGAAAGACAAAGGTATAGCTCTTAAAGCATATCAAGAGAAAAGCGATGAGGAGCATGTAGACTTAGACAAAGATGAAGAAGTAGCTCTTTATGCCAAGAATATGAGGCGATACAAGAATCTTCTTGAGAGAAGAAGAAGAGAATTAAAGAAAGAGCCAAAGGGAAACTTCAAGAAGAATACTTCCTCTACCTACAAGAAGAATGATGACACTTGCTACAATTGTGGACAGATTGGTCATCATCAAAAGGATTGTAGGATGCCATCATCAAAGCTCCCATATGAGAGGAACAAGGGAAGGGATAAAGAAGCCTACATAGCAACATGGAGCAATGAGGAGGATGATGGTGAAAGAGGAGAGGAGAACAACCTAGCTCTCATGGCTCTTGAATCATATTCTAGCGATGAGGAGAGTGAGGTAAATCTCTTAACCAATGATGATGAACTAATTGATGCTTTTGAATTATTATATCTTGATTATTCAAATGCAATTAAAGATAATAAGTTAGTTAAAAAGAAAGTTAAGTTGTTAGAGAGTGAGAATGAAGAGTTGCTTGCATCTTTGAATAAATCAAAAGATCATTCTCATTGCATTATTGAATTTGATAAATTGAAAGTGCAACTTGATAGGGCTAAAGAAGAGCTAGACATCATCACTAGAAAGTATACTAATGGAAATGAAAAATTTGAAAAGATGTTGAATATGCAAAGGTATACTTTATCTAGATGTAGTCTAGGTTGTGATGATTTTGATGAAGAACAACCTTTGTTGAACAAACTAGACCATTCTAAGGATAAGATAAATTTTAAAGTACCTAAATGTGAGAGATACTTGAGAATAGGTCATAACTCTTATTCATGTCATGCCTTTAGAAGATTCATAAAGGTGGTAAAAATTTGGTTTCCTAAAGGAACTAAAGTGAATGATAAAGTATTTATGGCTAACGATAAAGGACCCAAACTAGTATGGGTACCAATCAAAAGCACATGATTCTTATTTTGTAGGTACATGGAAAGAAAAGGAGCACTTCAAGTATGTGGTACACTGATAGAGGATGCTCTAGACATATGAGTGGTAACAAAAGCCTCTTTGCATCACTTGAAAGAAAAGAAAATTGCCATGTTACCTTTGGAGACAACAAGAAAGGTAAAATCATTGGTACAGGTAAAGTGGGTAAGGAACGTTTACCTACCATTGATAATGTGTTGCTTGTTGATGGTTTGAAACATAATTTGCTTAGTGTTTCTCAATTATGTGATTTAGACTATGAGGTTAAATTTGAATCAACTCATTGTGTTGTGTCTAAAGAAAATAAAGTAGCATTTATAGGTGTAAGACAAGGCAATGTTTATGTTGTAATTTGCATGATGAGGCATCTTTTAATAAAAAATGTTTAGTTTCAATTGATGAGAAAGCAAATTTATGGCATAGAATATTTGGAGATGCACCACTTCCTTTGCTTTCTAAATTGTCTAAAAATGAAGTAGTTAAAGGACTAACTATTGGCCAAGCTGGAGGTAGTGCCATGACACGACCTAACTATTGGCCACGGCACGAGGTCGTGCTGTGCCTGGATGGAGAGCACGATCGTGTTCTCCTGTAAAACAGTGATTTTATGAAAATTTAGTTGATTTCCAATTCTTATATTAATTCGAATAATGTTCTAATACCTGCCTAATGATCTAATATGTTATTTATTAGCGGGTGAGCACTTTAAGTGGAGGACTTAATAATTGAAATGAATTGTGAACTTTAATGTTGTTTTGGAATGGCTTTAGGGTGCCATTTTTTGGTTTGAGGGGGAATAAGGCTGGAATGGCCGAAGTCTCCCCTGCACCCTGGCATGTAGAGACGCTAAAGGATTACTTACTGAGTATATAAAATATACTCGCTTGTCATTGCTGGATTATGTGCAGATCGACAGTAGCAGCTGAGATTTATTTTGGAGCGGAGCTTGGCGTGTGATACGAGGCAGATAGGTCAGCTCCTAGCGGATTTTTGAGATTTTTCATAATTGTGACATTTGTGTGGTTTTAAAACTAAATTAACAGCTTCCGCATATTTTTCATTATTTTATATTGGGTTTGGTCTTAAAACTATATGTTTAAATGTCACATTTGATTTCATTTACATATATGGACGAAAGATTTGTTTGGGGTTTAGTTTCATTTTATTATTATATTTAGTAATATCATTATAAAAAACATAGGTGAAAAATCGTATTTATTGAAAAATCAACTTTTCGAATTTTGGCGTCACAGGATCTCCCTACGGAAGGATGTCTACCAAGGCAACACAGGGGATATATTCCCACCAGCAAAGTGTCATTGGGCAGGTTCGAACCCTTGTGATGAGACAAGAGTAGTTCCTGCGATCCTCAACTTTGTCAGCGTGAATTTTTTATTTATTACATATTTTAAGAAACGACATTTAATACAGTAATTTTTTTAAATTTATCTTTGTATTAGAACTACAAAAAAAGTGATTGGTTATATGAAGTAAATAGTTCTTGGAAATATGAACTTCTATATTAATACATGAGAGCATTTTAGTAACGTTTTTGTAAAAATTTAGTTTGTGACACTTATTTTGGGACAACTAAAATACACTTTTGTGACATTTAAAATGGGACGGAGGGAGTAAGTTATATTGTTCTATCTTTTAAATTAAATGGTGGAAGAATTTTTCAACCATTTTAATGTGAAATGCTGATGTGGTGATAGAATTTGGCTTTTAATCATATTTCTTGGGGGAATTTTTGATTAGATTTGGTGTAACATAAATGTATAGATTTGGTATAATACACCGCGGAGATAATTTGGAAGTATTTTGAGTCAATTTTGAATTGTTGATTAAGTTTCAGTGGATTACATGAGTAATTACGTACCACAGACAATGACACAATCGTATTAGTGACTGTGTTGTTATGTTAAAGTTGCGATATGTGCGTAACAGACACGAGCCAGTTCATGTATTATATTATACGATCGTGTAATAGCATCAAAATATTATTCTAGAGTTCTTCTAGGATATTTTGTAGGGTGGCTTGATAAAAACCTATATATAATGATTTATATTCATCTTTTGTATGTCTTTTGGTCGTCTAAGTAATAAAATAACTTATTTTTTTGTCCGACGTAAATAACATTAATCAAGCCATATAATTTTTGGAAATTTTCTTCATTTCTGCATTATTTTTATTACGCATATTCAAGACAAAATTTTTCATAGTCATTGTTAGGGGTGCTTACGGGATGAGACGAGACGGGAATTACAAACCTCTAATCTCGCCCCATGATTCGAAAATTTTATTTTTGGAGATCTAGACCCGTCCCATAGGTAGAAAATCTCTGTCTCATTCCATCCCGAAATTTTGGGACTAAACGGGACAAATATCAGGAATTTCGGGATAGAAAAATTGGTTCTAGGACGGGATGGATATTGAAATTTTTTTTCATGAATGACTTAATTTTTTTTGCAAAAAGCAAGGCAAAATATCATCATCATAAAATTTAACAAAGAAAACTCATTATAAGTAACACAAATAAAAAAACTAAAAAACCTTGACACAAAAATAGAAACAATTTGTGACCATCATTCTTTTCATTATAAGTAAAGCTCAAAATATCCTCTCTATCATCTTTATTGATAATTGAAAATTATGAATCATTTAAAGTATTTATAACTTTTTCTACCAAATTTTCAGTCAATTCCTCTTAATAATGTTTAGTGTAGTTTACCTTGAGTAAATGAAGATTAAATTACTCTACTATTAGTAAATAAGCTTAATTTATACTATGAATTATTACATATTGGAGTCATATAAGTTATGTGTGTATATATATATATATATATATTATTTTTTTATTTCGGTTCTAGTTTTGGTTCTTCGGGACAGGATGAAATGGGACGGGATGGTTTTCGAGATGGATATTACTCAAAATCCAAAACCATCCCATAAGAAAAATTACGGGACAGAATGAGACGGAAAAAGTCAAAATCAACAAAATTTTTCAGTTCCAATTCTATCGGGACAAGTCTTTGGGTTGGGGTCAGAAATTTTTGAGTCCCGTGAACACCCTAGTCATTGTCTATATTTGTTATTTTGGCACATCAGTTTTTCATAAATTCAAAGACCAATATTATTTTTATTCACACTATTGTTCTTGTTTGAGCCCTTAAATTACATCAGCATTCAACAAATTTTTGAATTAATTCTTAATTTTTGATTAATCAAAAAATATTTGTTTTGTTTACTTTTTTTCAAGAATCGAATTACTAGAACTAGCCAATTCACATTCCGGTTCGATTCTTAAGAACTATAAAATAAAAACTGTCGATTCTGAACCGAAACCAGCTGTTCTCTTTGTACATCTACACTAATATACATGTCTTTCAATGAAGTGCAAAATTAACTAAATGGTGTTGAAATGGTCAAAGCTAATTACATTTAAATTAGAGTGTTAAATGTTAAACATGTTTGTATATTTTTTTATGAAATTCAAATATTAACCCTTCAATTATAAAGTCAAGGTTAATTTAATTATCACTTAATGAATATATCGTTAGTGATTGTACTTATAGTATTATAAATATATTTTTTCCCTTTTATTAAATTTGGTCTAGAAAAAGATTGCATTCATATTAATTATAATATATTAAGTCCCCCGATGGACGTGCCAGCATTTTGATAATCACCTAGAGGTTCAGCCTACCTCTTCATCACACATGTGTCTGTTAATTTTTTATACGATAATATGATTTGTAAGGATACGTTTATAATACGATACGAATGATAGTAATTTAATTTTTGTAATATTTATGTCACAGAAAAATAATACGATACGGATACGACACTTGTAAAATGAATTGAAAGCTGTTACATATAGAATAATTAGATGATTTTCATGACAACCTGGTTGCAGATAATGAGCACATCTGTAGTGTTTTTATTTTTTTGGCATGGATCTAGGAAGAGATTTTTAGTTGAGAGTTGGATTTGACTGGCTTCATTGAATTTTTGTTATTTTAGTAAGGATTTTTTATAAATTTCGAGAAAGGAATCGGATTAATCTATAAATTAAGCATAGAGAATCTAAAAGACACTGACGAACCAACATGTCAAAGTCTCATGTCTCCCTAATATCAATACAGACGCAGAGATCGAATCCGCACACTAATTATGTTGTTCGACGTCTTTGACTACTGAACTCACCGAAAAAAAATTTCAGTGGAGACTATTATTCATGCATAAACATATGTTGTTGTGTGGATGACAGAAAGATATTACGTAAGTGAAAAAGAGGTTACTATTTCATATATATAGCTGGATATATACCCACGAGGTGTTGGTTAGACTGACAATCCAACTCTCATATGAAAGCTTAGACCCAGGTTTGAGTCCGAGGAGAATCACCCCGTGAAGGAAGAGCCGTGCCTCTCGTTCCGAATCCAAATTAGTCTCGATCAATGTGTCGAAGATACCAGGAGATTCAGACAAAAAAAAGCTGGATATATAACATTCTAATTTTTTTTCAAAAATTAGAAAAAATTTCACCAAAAATATCATATAAGACTAAATAAAAAAGTTTCATTAATTTTTCTCTGAAAATTTCACTTATAGATGCACCACTACTCTTCTTATAATTAATTTAATATAACAGTTTCTTATATCTCTTTTTATTTTTTCAAATATTCTTATATTATGTCTATATTTTAATTTATTATTATTTTTTATACATTTAAATTTTAATTTTACCATCCTTTATTAAATAATGCATCATAAAAGTTTTATGACATTATTCATAAGTTAATAATAATAATAATAATTAATAATTATAATTGTAATAATTATTATTATAATAAAAATAATAAATTTTTAATGAAGTCGACTGAGATTGCTTTAACTTTTGACTGAAATTCTTCGGAAAAATTCTAACAGCAAATTTTTTTTGACGAAATACAAACTGGCAACAAATTTTCAACGAATTTCATCTTAAATATGCTTTCCGAAGAACTTCATTGAAAACTTATATTTTATGACGAAACACATCGAAATCCTATTATCAGAATTTAACTATTTTCTTGAAATGTCGATTAGATATTTATGAATTTCGTATTAAATGTATTTTTAACGAATTTTATCAAAAAATCTATATTTTCCGACGAAATACATCGAAATCCAAATTCATTGATTCAATTAGGATTAGATTAATAGATCACTCTATTTATCAAAAGAAGAATTTCCTTTTTTTTTTTCCAGCTGATCATCAAAAAAATTGAGAATACAACTAGATCCAGCCCCAGGACACAACAATGTAAAAGGTGTTTTCTTATTTTAGTATATTAGTGGTCATAGTACTAGAGCGAAACGACGAAATATTGTGCATTATGATAATATTATTTTTATAAATTTATGTAAATTGTTTGATTTATAAAAAAATTAATAAGAATATGTATAATATTAAAAATAAATATAAGATTATTTTTTATTTTGATATTTATCCCATACTATCACAAATACTTTAATTTTATTCTTATTTTGACATGTTTTATCCCATACAACAAAAATAGTTTGATTTTACCCTAAAAACTAAAATGATTTTTTTAAATCATAAGTTTGTCACGTGTCATATTCAAAGTAAAATATCAAAATTATAAGCACCGATTTCTGCTTTTGTATAATATATTCATATATAGAGGAGTAAATAGTAATCAAACATCCCAAAATAATTTACAGAAGAAATGAAGAATAATACAGTTGCATGCACATCTGATGATCAATTTCATGATTCATCAAGTAGTCATTAAACTAAACTTCAGATCAAAAGATGAGAAATTGACACATCATCAGAACATAAATGATTCATAAAAAAAAATTAATATAATTAAGTTAATAATCTTGAAGGAAACCAGGTTGGATGATAGAGAATGCTTAACTGGTAGACTTTTAATTCCAAAATTATTGCTATCTAGCTTCCAAATCCTCTTCTGAAACCATTGTGTGTGTGTAAAATGATCAGTTTCATGTTTAATGATTCTAATCTTTGTTTAAATTGTGATTAGTTAAGCTAATTATCAATAAATTATTAATGAAATCAAGTTCCATAGCTATATGTTCAGATTTGTTATAATCTTCAAGATTATGCAAAACTATAGAGATCTTAATTTGATCACATAATTTTCCTCTAATCTACAATTATGATATATACTTTGCTACACATAATTACTCTTGATTAGCTCCTTCTACCTATAAAAATATACACAAGGCTAAGGAGTTCATCCATTCTAAAACATTATCATCTATCAAGAATTCACAGCTGTGTGACTGAACCAGATTAACCATATTGGTTGCAGCATTTTTTAGGGGAAAAATGTCGAAATTGGCTGGAAACAACTCCTTTGCTCGGCTCAAAAAATCAAGAAAATGTTCTTGATCATCGTCGAGGTCGTCGTCTTCATTGTCTGTCTGATTCTGATAATCTTCTGCTTGCTCTAGTGCTGGACACTTGAGCAAGTTCAGATAGCTCTCCAGGTCATGAACACAAGAAGGGTTTTGCATATTGAAGAAGTCAAGTTCTAACTCAACACCTACATGAGTGTAACAAGAACAACTCCATGGAAACTCAACCCTAAAATTGTTCTCATTCAAAAAAACGCCTGGTAACTTTGTAATCGGATCATTAACGTTCACAACTCTCAACACCTTCACCCCTAGTTCCTCACATCTTTGCTTGAACCCTACATTTCCAACTCTCGGACCTCCGAAAGAAAAAACTGTTACAGGTACTTCCTTGTTTGAATTAATGTTCTTATTTAGTCCTAGCTCGGCTATATCATAACCAAGCAATAGGGCTAAAGAACTTCCCATACTATGACCCGCCAAAGAAATACTAACCTCCTCGTTTTTGTACTTGTTTAACAACCTAGATACCTCTGAAAGAAGCTGTTCCCTGCAACTCTCTAATCCGAACTTGTAACCACTTTCATTTGAAGTGTACAAGCTCAAAAAACCTGATTCAACCTTCACTTCCGGTCTCGGATTATGAGGGTCTAATCTTGCTGGTGTAAGAGAGCTCATGAGATTGGCAATCCATTCAGGGTTTGTAACTGTGCCACGAAATGTGACAAGAATGTCTCGTCTTCCTAGTTTTTTAACTTCATCATCGGATGATACAGCAACGTATCCAATCCAACGACCACAAGAAGATCCGTTTTGGATAGGAATAATGTTGATATCGGGAGTGGCATAAATATATTTTGTGACTTGGTATCCCGAACTCTCCATTCCAACTTGCTTGAACAAACTCTTTTTCCCATACTTACAGGTTAAATACCTCTTGGAGTTAGGATCAAGATCAAATGCCTTGTAACAAGCAGTCACAAACTCGCCATAACGAATAATTTCCTGCCGAAGAAGAGGGTGCAAGGGCTCTACAAAATCTTCCCAATTGTCACAACCTTGAATTTCCCTCCAAATATCGCACAAACTACTAGTACAAACATCACTAGTAGCAACAGTTCGAGTGAGTTTCGATGACGACAAAGTTGGTGTAATGAGAGACGAATGAAAAGACTGTGACCTACTAGAAAATCCAAGTTCATTGGGTTTTTTAGGTAAGCAAACTTGTCCAAAAGTGTGAGAAATGGGCAAAGAGGCAATATTATTGTAGGAAACACGACTCGTTGTGTTAAAGCTTGGGTTAGGCAACAAGATTGTTGAAGCCATAAACAACACAAGCAAGAACACCAGAGACAGAGAGAGAGAGAGAGAGAGAGAAGGGTTATGGTGGTGAGGTGTAGAGTGGAGAGAGGTATTTATGTAGAGGAAGGTGGGAGGAAGAGAAGAGAAGAAAAGTGGGAAGGAAAAAGATAAAAAGGCATGTTTGGCGAGTATTTGACTGGAGATTAGATTGTTGATTATTTTAAGTGGTCGGTTATGTTAAATTCACATAGCCATACATACAAACACATCTCACATTTTCTGTTGTTGTTTGCTCATTAGGAGAATTAGAGAGAGAATTAAAAAAATGGGTCAATGCTTTTAATGGGTTTTCTTCCTTTGGGTTGACTTTTTTTAACCCTACACTCACTTGGATTACACTAATTATCAATGTGAACATGATCGAACCGACCGGTTTCATCCGTGAATCAGCTAGTAGTCTGGTCTAGTTTTATTATTCAAATCGTTCTGTAAATGAACCAATGAAAAATCGATGAAAATTGGTTGGTTCAATCGATAAACTGAACTTGTTTTAAGTATTAAAAACAATTTGAATATTAAATAATTTGTATATATATATATTTTATTTATATTATTTTAAATTACCGATTCGATCGGTAAACTAACTATCCTATTCTTTTTTTGTTTGATTACAGGTCTGATAACATTGCTAATTATTGATTATTTTCCACTTATATTTCCAAAATATTTACCACTTATAATTTCTTCTACTTAAAAAATTAAAAAAAACTTGCAAATATTATATTCTTGCATATATTTTTATGAACAAGCTCATTAATAGAAAAATGTATCTAAAATTAAAGAATCTAAATTTTAAAATTTACACTTTCTAAAACTATTTCAAAGAAAAAACATATTACATACTACATCGAGATAAAATAATCTCTATTAAAGAATTAATCTCTATTAAAACAATAGGCTTTGCATGAGTCTTGAGCTCTAAAATTTCGTCCAAAAAATTCCGAAATAATTTATCAGAAAATATTCCGACCAAATTCATCGAAAATTAGACATTATCTATCGTAAAGTGCTAGCTTTTTGTTTAATAATTACTTCATTTACACATGAAGTTTCTTATAAATAACCTACCTAACTTCATATTAATGTTTAAAAGCTCAAACATGTCATGAAGTAGAACTTCGTTGAAAATTCAATTGAAAAGATTCACATTATGACTCACTTCCAAAAAGTATCTCAATGAATGAGGAATTGCTATGCCATGAAAATTTTTTAGAATGTGTGATAATATTTATTTATCCGATATGGGAAAAAATATTTATTAACATGTATTGTTTATAGTTTTGAGGATTTAAGATATTTTTTATTTTATTTATATTATATATTATCGTATATTCTTCTCTAAATTTTCTTCACTCAACTAAAAACATGCATGTACCCACAAGTTTGACTTTATTTTATAAGCAACCCACAATTTGACTTTGTTAAATTTCGTTTGTCAAACTTGAAGTTATGAATTATGGAGGTTTCAAATATAATACGTATTTGACATTTGAGGATGAACCCAATACAGTTGTAATGCAATTATTTCTATTGAGAGTTCATGGAATATTTATCCTTTAATATATATAGTTCCTTTTTTTGTAACAAAATCTTAGAAAGGGTTCGGGTTAGTCTACAAGTTAAGGATAAGGAGTCTCCATTGGATAGATCTAGACATGTATGTCTCATTTAGCACCGCTACGAAGACAAGAATCAAACCTCGCATCCTAAATGTACTAGTTGACCCTATTTTCCGTTGAACCCACGAATAAAGGGTATATATAAATATGGTAATTACCATTTCTTATACTCCCCTTATGGTGAGAAAAGGATGAATTAATGTTCAAAATGCTCATTTTGGATAATAGCAATGTGAGTTGTTCACAAGATAGGGTTGACCAATTTCTTATCTGAAAATATGAATTATGAATATACGATTATGACACGACATCAATTTAATTTTTGTAAAGTTCAATACTAGCAAGTGAAATGGTTGATTGGTTATTACAATAAAGAGTAACATGCAATTGCCAAATTTGTAAGAATATGTTAGGAAACAAATGTTAAAAAAAAATAATCTCATCTAATTTGTGATATTAATTAAAATGATATTATATTACTAATAATTAAATTAAGACTTTGTTTAA
The DNA here is from genome assembly GCA_948193385.1 of Breynia disticha f. nivosa. Classification (NCBI taxonomy): domain Eukaryota; kingdom Viridiplantae; phylum Streptophyta; class Magnoliopsida; order Malpighiales; family Phyllanthaceae; genus Breynia; species Breynia disticha. Next base: position 2,921 of record CANYCX010389703.1, on the reverse strand, counting down.
TTTGAGACATAAATTATTAAAGTAAAATAGGTTTCCTGTATCAAACCTCGTACGGTGCCGTACGTGGTCAATATACATGTAATGTAGTCTTTTGTCTGCAAATACGTTCATAACCTAAACAGTAAGATGGAAGTAGTTTTTCAAAAATGCATATATGAACACGACAACTCTCTCTCTCTTCTTCCTTCCTTCCTTCTTTCAATGCTTTTAATTTCAATAGGAAACAAAGAACATAAACTCTAAAATTTCATTCTCTAAATCATGCTCTCCTCATTCTATCAAGAAATTAGGTCTAGTTTTTTCTATTCATATGTTCCCATTATGTTTTATTGAATGTACTTACATCGTGAACTCCATTGAATGTAAAAATGTTTTCATATTTTATTGATTTAAGTGCGGTCGGGACGGAAATATAGGATGACAGGAGGGACGATTGTCCCCCTTGTCGTACGTAACTCGTATCTCATTTTGTCGTATAGTTTTTATTATTACTTCTCCTGTAGTATCACTTCTTCTTTTTATTGACGAAAGAGAGAGCGGCAAAATTATTGTACTGACTTTTTTGTAAATTTTCTTATCTTTGATTTTGCTTCATACAAAAACTTCTACATCCGGTGACAAAAATTACAATTTTCACTTACATTTTAAAACTGTGCATCATTTATATCCCAAATTAAAAACTCATTACTTCCTCTGTTCTATAAAAATAAACAATTTTTAATAAGTTGCGAGAATTAAGAAACATGTGATTAAGTTAGTTATAAGTAGTAGTCAACATGTGGTTTTATAATACTGTTTTTATTTAATGAACTGTTTTAATTGAATAATAGAAAATTTGATGAATAATTCTGCATTAGAAACATAAGAATGTCATTAATTTAATAAGGATAAAAATGACTTTTAAATAATAAACGATATGTATAAAAATAGAAAATTGTCTATATATTAAGACAATTAATATAGAAAGAATGTCAATAAAAATAAGACGAAGAGAGTATTATTTCGTGGTACAAATAAGGAAACATTTGGAGCTTTTATACTTTCGAATGGTTGTGGAATAAATTTAGAAAGGACCTCTACAAGTCAACGCTCGTGAAGGTCGGTTGAAGAATCTCCAAATATAATTATTTTTTTTTCTTTGCATTTTTAAATTTGTATCGAAATATTTATTTAAATTCTATAATATATATATATATATATATATATATAAAAGAATGTTTACATCTTTAATTTGATGCAACTTTTAGCATAATAATAATTATTTAAAAATTATGTTAATTATTTTGATATTAAATTTAATTACAATATTAAAATATTGTCGAAAATGATGCTCCATATTAGTTTAAATTCAGTAGATAAATCTGAAAAAAGGTTATAAAAAAATTTCGCATCTTCTTCTTCCTCTTATCAACTTTGGTTTTTTTGGTGGAATTTGGATTGGATATTATTGTTTTTATTCTCATTACATTATGTTTTATTCTAAGTTTAACATATTAGGTTAAATTTTTTCTATAATCGATGTATTTTGAGGTTTAATACATTTGTTATGAATTTTGTTTTTAAATTGCTTAATTGTGTTTGTGTATTTATAATTGCTGTTTTTGTTATTATTATATTGATTAAATTAAAATGACCACTTAATTGGTTGTTGTGATAATATGTTGCTAACTAAGAATTGTGACTTTCTATAATTTTTTAGCGATTAGTAACATTTCAACGTATTGCCAATGACATGTTGTTCTATTATTGATGAAATTTAATAATTTGCCTTGAATAAATCTAGGTTCCTAAAGTTTATTCGTTGATATTGAGTTTCTATAATTCTTATTGCTGTTTAGAATTGAATTATATCGAGGTATCTCAGCAATTATTCTTTGATTAAGAAAATATTTCGATCGAGATTTTTTATCGGTGTCTCTAACCTTTCTTATTCGAATACAATAAATCTATCTTTAACGTTGATGATTAATGAATTAGATTGATCAAAGAATACTTTTGACTAGATTTTTTTACCATTAAATTCTTAGTTGTTTCTTTATTGTGTTGAATATTAATCTTGTTTTGTTTAATTTTCGAAATCTCATCTCGCAAACAAAAAACTCTTCTTTAAAAACACTTTCGCACTTTATTATTTTTTTTTGTTTTTACTTTCAAATAACTAACTTACTGTCTCTATATATTCAATCCTACTTACACCACACACAATATATTTTTAGAATAAATAATTTATATATATTAGTCTCAAAAGTTATTAAATCTTTAGTTTATATCAGAAGAAAAGGAAAAAAAAAGAGAATAATATAACTTTCTGGCATTGACATGTCTTTTGCCAAGTTGGCAGATTTCTTGTATTTGTGGATCCACTCACTTATCACTAATTCACTATTCTCACTTATAAAATTTTAGAAAAGATGTCAGACTAGTCCACAAATTAAAGGCAAAAAATCTCAGCGAAACACGATAAATCAGCAGGTCAAACTCTATGCGTCTCTTAAGAATTGAATCTCACATTCAGTGTGTTGATTGACCTTTTTACCTCTAAACCAAGAACAAAGAGGCATGTGTGCATGTGCAATGCATATATCTTGACTCCCATAATGGATTTCAACTAAAAACGGTCTCAAATTTCAGGCTTTACCAATTTTCTTTTTAAATAACCCTCAAATTTGGAGTATTATTTTCGACTTTGGCTTGAAAAGTTCAGAAACCAAACCAAATGGATATTCTAGTTTAAATTCAAAGGGATATTCAGCTATAAATTAGCATAAAATAATGAACACTTTAAGAGGAATGAGTACAATAACTTGTTAGAATTAAGTCGAAAACAGTCAAATCGTGAATGCTCTTATATGCTTTTTGTCTAAAGGGTTTAGGAAAGTAGCTAGAATTGCCAAAAGTAATTAAGTCTGTAGTTAAGCATG
>CANYCX010389668.1:0-11839 GCA_948193385.1 Breynia disticha f. nivosa | reverse complement strand
TGGAGTTAGCAAGTTGCTTACAGTTAAAGAAGATAAGCCTTTGTCATGTTTAGAGACGTCTTGTGAGTTCCAATTTCATCATTTTGTTTCTTAGTTACATATGCTTTATTTTTCCTCAGCATCATGTATTATCATCTACAGCTACTTTCTTCCACAAGGAGGAGCCTCTTCTGTTATTGATGCAAGTTGGTTGATAATAACGTTAAAATCTTCTATTTCGCAGGCCGTTATGTGGCTCCAGAGGTTTTCAAAAATGAAGAATATGACACCAAAGTGGATGTATTTTCCTTTGCTCTAATTTTACAAGAGGTGCTTGTTTTTATCATTTCATCAATAGATCGTTTCAGAATGACCAACAATTGCATACTGGAACTTGCTGTTTGAGCATGCAACGAGTTTTTCTTACGCTTTTAGGCGTTATGTGATTTATTTTTAACTAATGAGTTCCATAAATATTCCCATTAGATGATTGAAGGCTGCTCACCGTTTCCTTCAAAGCAAGAAAATGAAGTGCCAAAAGCATATGCTGCAAAAGACCGTCCACCTTTCCGAGCCCCAACAAAGCATTATGCCCATGGAATTAGAGAGTATGTGGACTGATCTATCTTGCTTGCCTATTTATTCTTTGAAAACTTATTCAATAAATAAATTCATGTGCCAAAAGCTTTTGATGATGCCTTTTCAAATATGCTGTCTCTCCATCTAATATGCACTTTCATGTCAGATGCTTTTTCAAGATTAATGTGGCTTTGAAATGCTAAGGCCAAAGGCTGTTATGATGCCACGATATGACGTTCACTTTTTAAATAGACCATTAAATCTATAATCCTTCTCATATATTATCTGTAATCTGAATAACCGTGACTTATTTATTGTTCTGTTGCTTTCTGAAAAAAATGGATTGTTCAGTTGGATCTGCTTCTATTTGTTGCATGCAAGTAGATGTTATAAAACAATATTGGTCAGTAAGTAATAAGTTCGACTTGTGTTCACAGGTTGATAGAGGAGTGCTGGAATGAGAATCCGGCTAAACGGCCGACGTTCAGGAAAATAATACCGAGACTGGAGTCCATTTACAACAGATTAGGTCACAAGAGGCGATGGAAGGTGTGTGCCTGTGCCAGTCTAAGTAATTGCTAATCGGTGAACATATGACCGCATTACTTGCCCCTTTCTGTCAAAATACTCCCTCTTAATTCTAAGATTCATAATTTTCATGTTGAATAATGTTTACAGGTTAAACCACTGAAATGCTTTCAGAATCTTGAGGCCATGCTTAAGAAAGATCTTAGTCTGAGCAACCGGAGCCGTTCTCGTTCCACTCGCAGTATGTGAATGAGCAACGATTTTTTATCAACTTTAGCTATCATAAGTGCAGCGTGTTCTTCACCAGTTTCTGCTGTATATTTGGATTTCTGGAGTGGATTTCTAGCTGAACATTCAAAATTTTCATTAGACAACTGTATTTCTTAGCAATTTACTGTTGTATGTAGCGACTGTATACCTTCTTCTTAATCATCAAGTTACAAGTGTATTATAAGGAATTAAGGATCATTCCATTGCAAAATGCCAACTGTATTTCCAACAACCATAGCAAAAAATTATGCTGAACACCAAAACCTTAAGCAAAATCTAATTAAAAACCAAATCAAAATTATTAATATGGTGGATGAATGTGGTAAAGGTTGAATTGTAGGTTTATGCTTGAACATCATTTTCCTGAAAGTGACAAGTCATGTTCTCAGAATTCACTTGAGACTGACAATTCGTTACACCTCAGCTCCGACCCCATTCTTAAATCCTGTCAGGATTATTTTGACGGGCAACTACAAAGAACCTCACGGACCACTAAAACATATAACCTTAAAGGTGATTTTTAATACGAGAATTGTCTTCATTAAATACCCTTCTTGTTTTATTAAATTTTACAAATTACTTAAAATTAAACTATTTTTTACTGAACAAATCAAATATTCAGATTTATTTTTTTTAGTGTATCTAACGGTTAGCATTACTGTTTCGTTGAATTCCAACTTGAGGGGACTCATAAGTAAAACTCCCCATAACTTTAGCAATTGAATTTTCAGAAAAGTAAAACAATGCAATTAATATATGAAAGAATATCATTGTAGCATTGTACATTTCCAAAGTTTCTTTTTCTTTTCTTAAAGAAGATGGTGATGGACAGGGTAATTTTGAAAGAAATTTTTAACCAGTTATGAAGCATAATCTTCTTTATGAGCAGCTGTTTCTGCGATAACCCTAACTACTTTCAAACATGTAATTATAGCATTTCTATTTATATAGAAATGGTTCATTCACACTGCAAAATCCTATTACCCTTTCTATAACTGTTTTCTCGTTTGCTATTCAATGATTTTACTCATTTTTTTGATCTTATAAGTACTCGGCTGGACTCCTAAATTAAGCAACTGGCCACATTCACGTAATTCACAATTCATTTTGTTAGTTCTTCTTTCTTTCTTTTTTGAAGAAAAAGTTTTTCTTTGTTTGAATTTGCCTGTTCTTTTGATGCTAAAATAAATGTAATAATACAATTTTTAAAGTAGGTTTGGTGGTAGTATGTTATAGAATAAATAGAACCAAAAATTCCAAAAAAATTAATATATATATATATATATATATATATATATAATTTTCTACAATAGACAAAACCAACATATTCTTAATGACAATTTTAGTTTTAAAGATTTTGTTTTGATAAGAAAATAAAGGACTATAATCATAGGAAGCTTTTGTTAATTAGAACTAATAAGAGAAATTAAGATGATATTGGGATGCTTTCAAGAGTAAGGTAGAAAATGAACCAAGATATTCTGAAAAATTATTTTTATCTTATCAAATGTTAACGAAAATTATCTTAGTAGGATTACTAACCAAGATATTCAGAAACCAAACTATCTTAGTAGGAATTTTGGCATGAAATCAGAAACTGAAAATAAGGAGTTTTCTTTGTTTAAAATTGTGAAAATTGAAACTCAGTGACATGCATGCATGTCCCCTTCACTGTGACAGGTTTCATTAGCTTCAACCTTGAAGACTACCAAACAAGATTCTCTGATTAGTTATAGAGTCTGTATTCTTACCTACAAAAATACAGATTAACAAAATAATTAATCCCACTTTATGAGAAATGCTGCCAAATACAAAGAGTTTTGTACAAGACATCTGTCCATTTCTGATGAAGTATTGGAGCCCTAAATGTGGAATTGCCAACTATAGCACCCATGATTTCTTGAAAGCTTTTATTTCTTTGTTTGGTTTCTGCAGTAAATACAGAATGAACAACCATACTTACATTTTGAGGCAAATTCTTGGGATGATTTCTTGAAGCCTGAAACACTGGCAGCTTGATTTGGTAAGTGTTATGGGTTGTTTTTGACACTAATAATATGTTAATTAAATGTGATGTAATTGTGTAGTTTACCTATTGAAAACCTTATGATTTCAGTATGTCATTGAGAGATTTTTTTTTCGCAAGTTTGTATATGCAACTACTAGCTTGCTAAGGGATGTCTATTGACAAGTCAAATTCCTTTAGATTGTAGTAAATTTGATTACCACTAAACTAATTGTCCATAATAAATGTGGATTCAATTTATAAACTCAATCTACATCATATCAAATAATCTCCTGTAAAAAAACTTTGTAAGAGTGTCATGTAATTCACAATCACGTTCCATTCTGATATGACTGGTGAACTGAGTTGAGGTGACGCTCGAAATATTAGAACATTTTGCTCTAACATGACTGGTGAATTGCGTTGAGGTGATGCTCTAAATATTGGGACGTTTTGCTCTAACATAGCTAGTGGGTTGATTTTGAGATCAAAGGACCAGAGAAACCAATTTTTTTTTAAAAGAGATAAAAATAATTAGTAGTGAAAAAAGGCTAACATGGAGTAGTATCAAAATCTAAAAATATCTAAAGAGTTGTGAATACTCTAAAATCGATACTACAAATTGAACGTACGAATGTAATTTAGAGTAGTTATAGCAAGATAGATGCCAAAATGGGATCCAGCATTCTCCAGGAAAGATTTGAAAAAGTAAAATCGATTCCTTCTGTGATTGAAATAGGTAAAAAAAAAAAAGAGCTGCTCTAAAAAGAAAATTTCAGAAGAGCAATGCATTTTTGCTGCCTTGTTATTTTATGAAGATATAGGACGTATACGACAAGGCAACGCATATAAAACCTCAACAAATAAATAGAAACATGAATTCCTCTCTCAAATCTTCCAGAGTCAATGTTAGTTCCCAATGCATTTCCCATCCTTTCTCCCTGTTTGGTCATATTCCATTTATATGGATTTGAAATGTCTCCGCCCGCCATCTTTGAGAAAATATGTGTTGCTATCTTCTACGGAAACTATACATATGCATTTCGTTTTTCCTGGTGATATGTTTGCGTTTATTTAGTTACCAAAACTTAGTGAAGGGGTCGGGCTAATCAAGTACTAAAGGTAGGGTGTCTTAAGATCTGATGAACATATGTATGTTTTTCGTAACGTTGCTACGGATGCAGGGATCGGACCTGCTCCTCAATGTGTTGTTCGACTCATTTGACCGCTGAACCCACGTAAAGAAGTACAGGGCTTCATATTTCAAGCATTGTATTTGCTGTAATATACCATCACAGTGAAATATCAAATGGCACTTATAACAGCGATAAAACTGCTGAAAAAATATGGATAGGCTTCATGTGATGGTGTTTCGGAAACCACCGAGTAGTCATTCACCAATTCAGTCGAAAAAAAAGGAAGAAAATGTGGGCAAATATGATTCCTCAATATGGATGAGTATTGAGCACCAGAGGCTTGATGATATTGCAGATCGATGGGACATAATTTGAAGAAAAGACTAAGCATATGAAATCATTTGGACAGCTTCGTGCAATTGCTTCCTTAGATGGTTTTGTATGAATGTCACCTTTTTACTTGTAATTACTTATTTGGTCAATTTTGAGCAACAAAACAAAGAGAAAAGATCCAAAAGTTTCGTGCAGCAGGACTACATATAGAGTTGTTGATTTTTTTTTTTTTTAAAAAAAAAAACATATAGAGTTGTTGATCACAGTGTTGTCGTTTGATTTACCGACTGGTTGGTACTAGTAGAAAAATAACATTTTCGATTTGTTGGAGAAAAACTATGTTAACAGTCATTATGTTAATGTCCAGAACTACAACACTTCAAAATTCTTTAAATGTTAGCATTCAAATTCGAAACCTCAGTTTTAAATTCAGAGATCTTCAGTTATGATCTTGATGAATGGAGTTGACTAATTTTAGAACAACGAGCCTGAATTCCTATTCTATCTGTGTTATGTTTTGTGTTGTAGATCATGTTCGCGATAGGTCCGACCACTAATAAATTGTTTATTTTGGATTTACGAACTCTCACGTTTTGTCCTAAAAAACGTCTCACTAATTTAAGACTGCAATTATTTATTTTTCTTTTCTCTTTTCGTGTCTTTGTCTTTGTTCAATTTCTTAATATTTCATTAAATAACGTAATTTTTTGAATTTACTGATATATTTGCCTCTCTACAGGCTATTTGTTTATATTTATATATATTAATCGCAACCTAAAAAACTCCTAGGAACTTATCGGCCACGAAATTGGTTGGTTGTAGGGGTGGACATTTGGTCGGTTCGGTTTGAACCGAACCAAAATGCCAATAAACCGAATAAACCAAACTCTTTATGCAAACCGAACAAACCGAACCAAATTTTAGTTCGGTTTTTAACTGAACCTAATTGGTCGGTTTGTTCGGTTTAACCGAAATAATTTCCTTCCATTTATTTTTTTTATTTTTTTACTTATTTTTAAAGTATTTAGTAGTCTTTTTTTTATTTAATTACAACTTACCTATTTTATTTCAAGTCTGGATTAATTTTGAACTAAAATTTAAATAAAAATTCTAATTAATAATTCAAACAAATGAATTAACATATTTAAAATATATATATATTTTAATTTTTTTAAAAAAATTTCGGTTTATTCGGTTTGTTCAGTTTATTCGGTTTTCAAAAATAAAAACCGAAACCGAACCGAATAAACCAAACAAACCGACTAATAAAACCGAATAAACCGAACCGAAAAAACCAAATTCACTTCGGTTCGGTTCATCGGTTCGGTTCGGTTATGCCCACCCCTAATTGGTTGTTTGTACAATAATTATCGTTTTATTAATTCCAATTTTTCTGTGAATGACATATCATTATAGGTTATGAGCGATAAAATCATGATTTGATGAGATATGACCAATGAGACTTTATTATAATTAAAGTCGAAAATCAGATAAATAAGACTTTTATTGCTACCTTTCTCCATTTTTTTAAGTATAGGACTTTTAAGTGTGACAACACTAAAACAAAAAAAATTATTGGGATATTAATTTTAAATTATTAAATATAATAAAAATATATTTAAATTTTTTATTTTTTTTCAATAAAAATAGTTTAATTAATTTTATATTGATATAATTTTAGTAAAATAAGAAAAATATTTATACAATCTTCATAGTATAGTTGAGCTGCTTCAGCATAGTAAATAGTTTTAGACTGATTAGGTGGATCAAACCTCTCGTAATTGTTGGAGAGTTCTTAAGTAACAATGTTGGCACATAACAACAGCTATAAAAAAATGTAATTCTATAACTTTTACTCGTAAGTGTTGAATGAAAAACTTTATGTTACATAAAGTTATAACTGTTGTCATGTGACAACGTTGTTACTAAAAAATTTTCCATGTTACTGGCGACCTTTTTTCAACGATATAAGCATTTATGGAATTAGAGTAATGCATTAAAATTTTTGTTATAAAATCGGGCAATAGATTTGTGGATAATGGAAACGAGAGAAACACAATCACACAAGAACACAAGATTTACGTGGTTCGATCAATGTGATCTACTCCACAGGCAGAGAGATAATATATTTTATTAAGTTTTAGAACAAGAGATACATATGAATGAAATTACAAGCCTATTTATAGAAATACAATTTATAGTAGGTGAGGAGTAGGTGAAATGGGTAGGTGAGTAGTAGGTGAGGAGTAGGTGAAGTGGGTTGGTGAGTGGTAGGTGGGGGTTGGTGAGAAATTTTTCTTTCAACCCGCTGACCAGTTTTATAGACTGTATAACTCCCCGGTTTCACTACACGGCACCGAATATCTCTTTGACGAAGTTCAACACCTATTTCTTCAATACACCTCTAAATAAACTTCAATCCACTAAGAAAATTGAGCCAACTTTAACAATTTGAAGTTCATATAAGAAATTAGTTACCATAAGACCTTTTGCACCCAAACTTCCTCCTTGGTTTTGATCCTATACTTTGAAGTTTCAACCACGTTTGCCGCATAAAAAAAAAGACTTCATTTAATCTCGCATTAAATCAAGTAATTAAGGTGTTTTCCCAGCAAAGATATAACAAACCAATGAATAAAGAAGACAGTTTCCTGTTTGTGTAAGCATCATCAAGAAGTTGTTCGTTGGGATTTTCAACTGGCTGAGATTGTTCTTTTCTAATAAAGCCAAAAGAAGTGTAATTATACTGCTGAACCAATCCTCACACCATCTCTTCTTCTCTATAATAATAATGGATTGTGAATTTGTGATTTTACTTTATGTTGGTATGAATTTCTTGAAGGTGAAAAAAGTTTTTTTTAACTTCATATTGGTGGTGTTTTTTTTTTGAACCAAACCACAAACTTCATTGCATTTCATCAAGGATAATCTGGGCAATACAAGCAGAAGGTGTAAAGCCCCATAACAAACGACCCGGAAGTGAATGAACCGCCCTAGCTAGACAATAGGCTGCAACATTCGCTGATCGTCTAACAAATGCAACTCGAACATTTGACAGAGTTGCTAACATCTTACAATCAGAAACAATCAAACCAAACGAAGACAGAAACTCCTTTGAATCATTTATCGCCGAAACCGCTGACAGGAAATCTGATTCAACTATGACGTTGTGTTTCCTCTTATCCTTTAGCCAGCTCAGAACCTCTCTAATTGCAAGGGTCTCCAACAAGAGTGGGTCTGTTATAGCAGAAACTTGCTTTGTGAACGCTCCCTCACAGCAACCATGTCCATTCCTGAAGATAGCACTGATTGCACCATAGCCCTCAAAGACAGCAGCGTCAGTGTTCACCTTCATTCAGCCATGAGCAGGTCTCTCCCACTGGAGGTGTTTCACTAGCTGTATATTGTCGTAAATATTCACGACATGTAAACTATTTAAAATATTATCACGTGCAGAGTTTTAATACAAGAGATTGTTAAAAATGGCTTACGAATATGTTAGTCGATATTCACTAATTTTTAATTTTAAAAATATCATAACATAAATATCCATGTCATGACTGTTAATCATTTCCGATTAATAGTAAATAATACTATCTTTGTCCAAACTCATCGAATGAGAATTGCATTGAAATTTATCCAACGAAGAGAACACTTAAGGATTCGATCTGTAAGCATGAAATCTTAGTTAAATCATAAACGATGAGTTTTTTTTAGCATTCTTTTCATCTTAGAATTCATTTTCTTTTTACTTTATTTAAATTGATGATTGAACGCTACAAAAATCATGATTTCTCACAATCAATCACGACGAAATGTAATTAAAATTTTCGTCGAATTTTATCGAAAATTTTAATAGATTTGTCTTCGAAAAAAGAATATCCAGCATAAATTCCCAATTTCAGAAACATCCTTTCTTCCCTAAACTTTTAAAAAAAGCTTAGCTAGCTAAAAATTATTTCAGTCTATCTACGATGTTTATTAAGGTAGTGTTTGTTAAAATAATACTTATAAGATAAGAATGAGATAATTGTAGGTTAAGATAGGGAATTTTAAGATAAAATTGAAATTCATTCTAAAAATATTTTTCAAGTATTTGTTAATTTTGTTGAGATGAAAAACTAAGAAAAACTAAAGATAAACATGTTGGAATGAAAAATCATCATGGAAAGCTTATCTTGGCTTTGTGACAAGATAGTCATGTCTTGCTTTTGCAAGATATGCAATCAGGTATGCATTTTAACAAACAGGTTAAAAAGATAAATTTTTTTTGAAATGAGTACTTTTCATCCAATCCCGAGTATCGCAGAGGTTAACAAACACCCTCTTAGTGCATAATTGTAGTAATAATTGTATTTAAAATAGAGAGGCCTAGATGCAAAAAAATGACCAAATTAATCTTTGGCATGGCGTGAGAAGAAGAAGATAGTAGGAAGAGAGTAGAATACATAGAAACTTAGGGTTCAGTGTTGCTGAATGTGGTCCCTAAGTGGATATGGAGAATATTTTCTTCGAGTTCATAGATTAATATTGGCCAATAAAACAAATATATATGAGAGTGATTAGCGTAGGCATTTCCATTTTTTATGTAATTTTTTTAATTGAGAGAGAGGATATATGAAAAAGTTGATGGCTTCATTGATCCAACAAATCAAATGGTGAGGAAGGATGAAACAGTTGTGGATTTGTGGTGACGATGAAGTTTCTTTGATGCTTGTCATCTTAATCGATGAAAATCTATGAGGTGTTGGTTGAGTTCGCAACTTAGTTCTTTGTGACGTTTTGTTTGGTGTGCTCTCATTATCGAATCCCAACAAAATCGTCCTCATGAGGTAGGAGTTGTGCCTCTCGATCCAATCGCAGATTAGTCTTTACCGAAAATAAGAATACTGAGTGGTTAAGACAATAAAAAAAGTCATAATCAGTGAAACCTCACTTTGCTTTGTCATCGTCTCCACCAAGTTGCTTTCGGAGTTCATTATTGTGTCATCTTTATCAAGAATTTATTCTCATTCTAACCGTTTGAACTGTGTTGTAAAGATTATTCTGAAAAAGAGTTTATTAGTTACATAAATATTACAAAAATTAAATCCGTGTCATATGTTGGGCCTTTAGGTGAGGTATATTATATGGTGCTTTGTAAGATACATGGCAATTGACTGATGAGCCAAAATCATGAAGAGTATGCTGCTGTTATGAAGTAGAATTAATACAACGAAATTAACCAAAAGCATCAAAAACTCTGTTGTCTGGAAGTAAAGAAACACATGAAATGGTACAAGAATTTATAATCATTTTGGTAAGTACACATTTTGGTATTTCTTAATCAGAATGTTTTAATTAGAGAGATCCTACTGTGACTTTTGTAATTTACTTCTGCTAAATCTATTTCAAACAAATACCCCGTCTCCAGGGTTGATGTTTGTAAACCGAAAGGGCAGGGTGGTTTAGGTGTTACTCCACTTCATTTTCGTCAATTCATATTAGTCGTGTCGTAATATTGTTGCAGTTTCTATAACAATCCATTGTTGGAGAGATTTTCTTCATGTGACTCACTATTCCTTGTCTTCTCTCCGGCAGAGTGTCAGGAAAGTAGTGTGTGTGGAACTGCATGATATCTGGATTGGAAGTTTGAAGCTTTGTGTTGAGTTCACAGTTTAATTATATTGTGAGGGCATTGACATCAAGTGTAAAGTGGAGTTGACACCATGTTTTAATTCATTGTGTTGTGTGAGACAGCACAGCTCTTCCAAGAATTTGGCATAAAGACTATTATATACGATTGATGACTTTAGTTTCAGCTCCACAGCCTAATTGTTTGTTGTTCTTTCATTGGTGCACTTCACATATAGGATATTACTTATTCTTTTTTTTTTCTTTTTTTTTAAAAGGGGTGTGGTGTGAGCAGTTTAGCTCCCCCTCCTGAGGACTGTCAGACATGATATGCGGGTGCCTCTCCCAATCCAGTTTGTTACATATACAAGCGGAGTTCGGATTCAAACCCCAGACATTGTTTAAGTGAAACTGGTGTCATTTACCATTCATATCCACAAACTCACTTTATTTTTTATTTCCTTATATCCATTTTCCACCATTTATAAAATAAATTTAAATTTTGAATTGTTGGTTATTGAAGTCCGACCATTACGTTGCGGAATGAAAATGATCGAAATGTATTTATTACTATATTATAGAGACTAAATATGAAATTTGGTTTATAATATAAATGATGGAAATAAGAGTTATTTCCTAGATGATTTATTCGTTTGTAGCGTTTTAAAATTCTCTGTTCTCTCAAATACACTATACCCAAATCGTAGCGTAATTATATAAGCCAAACCTTATATAGTCTTTGACTGCTCCAAAAGAGTGTATGGATTTACATATAATTAGGGATTTTATGTAGTAATGAGTTTTCAATTATGAAAATGTCCGCCTATGTTTGTTCTTTTTTGTTTTTGCAGGAAACAAATTTGTTAATTTTAAAAATATCCACTTTAACTTTAATTAAAGTACTGACATGTGATCTTAATCACTTCTTTATCTTCATTAACAATTTTCCTCCACCCTACGTACAACACAATTTCTTTTGTAACTTTTCATCTCCACTAACAACATTTCATCTCTAGTAACAACTTTTTCATTTTAAAAATCCTCTGCAACTTTTCATCTCCATTAACAACTTTACATATTTAATGGTGGTTGACGGCGGAGATACAGGAAAAGGGAGGGAGGAGGACGATCGACGGTGAAGGAGAAAATAGACTTAAGCGAGGCCGGAGGATGTCGTACCGGTGGTGCTCTGAAGGGTTTTTTGTGGCGAGTCGACTGGTATGAGTCTCAATGGGTGAAACTCCGGCTGACGGCGGCAACGATGAACAATAATGAACAACCAGAAACACTAAATATATGTATGAAGATACAATTCCCAGATTTCTTTTTGGGGATTTGATTTGGTTTTTCGTGATGAGTTGATTGCTGCAATTTTTTTGTTGCCGGAACGGTGATC
>CANYCX010389624.1:0-13576 GCA_948193385.1 Breynia disticha f. nivosa | reverse complement strand
TCGGATGGTTCGCAAGCTAAGAACCAAGGAGACTCTGATGGTGAAGGTCAAATGGAGTTTCCATTCTCCAAAAAAGGTGACCTGGGAAGTGGAAGAGGAAATGCGCACAGACTATCCTCAATTATTTCCAAACTCAGGTATGATTCAATTTCAAGGACGAAATTTTTTTAGGGGGATAGAGCTGTAATGCCCTTCATTTACAATTTATTATGAAATTTAAATAAAATACTTAGGAAAATATGAATAAATTTTTCGTTCAAAATAAAAATGTGAGGAAGGAGAGTGGGAAGTTATTTATGAGATTTTATGTAGGGAAATAAGAGTTGAGCTTAGTTGACCGAGCGAAAAAGAGAGTTACAATATCCTAGCTAAAAGGGCATAAGTGTCCAAGGCACTTACTTTTAAAAACCTTAAATTCTTCTTTCTCTCCACCACACACATGTATCTTTGCTCTTCATCTTCTCTATACTATTTCTCTCCATCACTCCAAAAACCCTAACCACTATCTCTCCTCACAAACCCTAAAGTTTGGAATCTCCAATATCCATTGATAATCTAGTTTCAGTAAGTCTTCCTCCATAGTTCTTGAAAATCTCGTACGGAATCCTTTCCCTAGTTTTCCAACTACATTTTTCCGTCGTTTAAGCTCCAAATTGAGTGTTTAATAGCTCGTTGGAAAGCTTAAGGTGTATATTACATAGTGGTAACCATTTACCATGTTAATTTGTGGTTTAGGTGGTCAAAAACGTCAAAAGGAAACCCTCCCTTCAAAGTGACAAAAATTAGGGTTTCGTGACCGGATGTTTCAAGTGATTTTGTTGTTTTGGTAACCTTCTTTGTGGTCCATTGATTGTGTTTTTAGTGTCAATTTCTTTGGGTAATGTATCATGAGGAAGATAGAAGAAAGATTATGAAAATGTGTAGGGTTTTATGAGAGGAAAGATGAGAGTAAAGATGTTTAGAACATCGGGGAGCGTAAAGATAGCTTAACCGACCTAACCACATTTATATGAACAAATAATACATTAATAAGTGCATGAATGGGAGGTATAGTAGTTAGATGAAGACTTAAATGTGGTGGTTAAGTAGTTAGGAAAAAACCATTAATGAATTTATGGTAAACATTGCGGTGATGAGAGAGAAAGAAGAAAGAATACACTAATCGAACATGTATATGATCACTCATTCTTATCATTTTTAGGTTCCATGAATATGTAATTAATATGGAATTATGATCGTATTAATAGGAAATCAGAATCCTGGTGAGGGACGACCGAGTTGTTAGGCGATTCGTGAAAAGGTAAGTCACACAATACAACTTTCCTTGTTTGTATGCTTTTGATTGTGAAATGTTTGGTTTGAGTGTGACATAATGTGATGAGTGCTTGTGGATTGGTTCTATGTTTGGGAGATACGAAATGTGATGATTTCGTATGTGTTCGGTTGAAATGCTAAGATTGGTGATGTGCGGTATGAAAAAGTTGAGGTTGTTTATTTGTGTAGTTATGTTCATTTGTTATACGTGATGATTTGATGAATTCGTGAGAATTGTGTTGAAAATGCTTGTTGTTGAAAACATCATTAGATGTAAAGTATGCCATGAACATACATTGATGCCTTGTAAGGATATGTGTGGCTATGCTATGAATATGTTGAGCTTGTTGTGGTTGAATTCCACATTTGATGATGTAGCATGGGATGAGCATGCATGATTGTATTATATGGCTTATGCATATATCATTCATGCATGTTGGGCTCATAGGGAGCAATTAATTAAAATGATGGCTAGTGGGAGCATTGGAAATGAGGGAGTCGTTATGGCTCTTGGGAGAGTAAATTGTGGTTGGTATATAACACATGTTTTACCGTAACATAGTGGAAGTCTCAGTTCACTTATTAGTGTTCGAGCGTGCTAAGCCAAGTAAAGGCGTTATTCAGGCCAAGTAAGGGCGTATAAATCTATGGTCTATAGTAATTACAAGCACATACTCACGGCCGATGATGCCCGTTTGCAAACGTCATGATTAAGGCCAAGTATGGGTGTAATTGAAAAGATTGATAGCATAAGCAATCATATAGGGAGATGCATTAGCATTTACTCATTCATGCCAATTTAGATTGTGATGTTTCTTAAGTGTTGTAAAGAAGCTTAAAGCTTGTGATTGAGATTATTTGCGTAAAATGATGAATGATTATATCCTTACTTTGATTTCATGAAAGGATATGATTGATTGTTGCGATGTGAATATTTATAAACCATGCTTCTTTGTATGAATGAAAGCTTATGTGAGTTGGTGAATTGTTATATAACCTAAAAATGGTTTGTGCTATGTTACCTTATGTAACATAATATGATTATGGTGGTGATATTCTAAGTATGTAGAATTGATTTTGAAATGCTTAGATTTATAAAATTGGTTGCTTGATATGTGGAAATTGTTGTGGTTGAAAGATTGCCTAAGTATGGATGCAAATTTGGCTAAGTATGGATGAAAATTGGCCAAGTCTGGGAAGCAGATGTGACTGATCCCTGTCACGATCGTGACTGGTCGACTGAATCAAAAATGGGAAATAGAAGCCCAGTCGTAATCGTGACAGGCCTTCTGGACAACAATATTGGAGAGTGAAATCAGTCACGAACATGACTGAAATCAGCCATGAACGTGACTGAAATCGATCACTAACGTGACTTAGCTTTTGATCATGTTTGAGTTAGGGTTTTAAGGGTTTTGGCTAGGGATTGAAGGAATCACGAACGTGACTAGCTTACTGTTTTCCCAAGGGCTGAAAATTCAAGGAGTCACGAACATGGTTGACTCAACCACGATCGTGATTTCTTGTCTGTTGGCCAAACACTTGTATTTTTATCATGTCTATGAGTGTTCATTTGTGTTTCACCTTGTTCATTTATGTGTATATGTGTACAATTATATATAAAGGTTCAATCAAGAATATTTATATGGAATTTATGCTATTTTCTATGATATGTGTTCTTGGATGATTGTGTGCTAAAATAATATGGTTGCTATGTTTATGTGATATGGAAATGTGTGAGTGTACATATGAATGTATTTATGCTACCAAATGTGCTATGATTGAAAGGAAGTTGTCCATTTGGTAAGTGCGGCTTATTGAGTTTCAGAACTCACTGGTGTTTCATACTTGCCGTGTGGGCAGGAACTTGAGGAAAAGAGACTTTTGGATGCAAAGGTGTTTAAGTTGTTGCTCTGACTCAGACTTTGCATAAAGAAGAACCGAGGTGGGCTATGCACTGTATTAGGAATGGTTGTCTTTGTACATGATTGGGCAAACATAGTGCATACTTGTATTTTGATAGGTTATTGTTGAAATAGGATCATTCTGATTCTTTTTTCTTTCATAACCTTAACATTTTTGTACACCTCTCCTTTTGTTTTGGGGCAGGTGCCTTCGCAAAACTTTGTAAATCGTGTTTGAAAGAAATGAGATGTACACATTTATGAAGAGTAAGTTTGCTTTATTTCCTGTATTTTTATATCAAAACTTATTATATGAAAACTTTTGATTTCCAAGTGCGAGTGTCACTTGACAGAGGGAAGAGTATACATATGTGGTAGTCGAATTTGGTGGTCACAGTATATATGTTGTTTGGATTGGTTTTTAAAATAGTTTTGCTTCTGCGTGTATAAAATGTTTTGGGTCCAAAGGGTGCTTTTATATATATACATATTTATCTTTCTCTTTCTTCGTATATGTACTTTTTTTTTATTACTGGAAATGAGAAAAATCGGGATTTTTGTTTTAAAATTTGAGCTCCTCACCAGTCTCGTAATCTCAAAACATACCCGTAATCATCACTGCAACGCTCCAAACAAGTCTTCTCATCGATCTAAGCTCTCTTCTTTAATTTCACAATGCAAACCAAATTAAGTTTCTCACTTAACTTGCAATCATAACATCAATTCATTATTTAAGCATCAGATCATAACCTCAAACTCGCAAAGATCAAATAATACCTCAAAATCCTAAAGTCGAGTATAGAAACAGATGTGGATATTGTCTCCTCATATCCGACTCAGCCTCCCAAGCGCTTCTTTCGGTGAATGAAAACTACATTTCACCAAAACCATAGGAATCTCACGATTCCTTAGTCGTCTCAATTGTCGGTCTAAAACCTTAACTGGCTCCTCCTGATAGGTCAACTCCTCCGAGATCTCTAACTCTGGAGCTCTCAACACATGACTAGGATCTGATCAGTATCGTGTCGGAATAGAAACATGAAAAACATCATATAATTGAGACAACTCATCTAGTAATTTCAACCGATACGCAAGTGGTCCTACTCTCTCAATGATCTCATACGGTCTGATGTATCTAAGACTCAACTTGCCATGTCTCCCAAATTTGATGATGCCTATCCAGGGCAAAACCAGTATGAAAATCCTATCTCTGACCGCATACTTTATCTCTCTGTGATGTCGAATTTAATAGCTCTTCTGACGATCCTGAGTTGTCTGCATACATCTTTTCACTATGTTCACTTTCTCCAGGGTTTGTTGAACCAACTCTAGTCCCTCTACCTGTTTCAGACCCTCCACATCCTAGTACACTAGACTATGACACTATCTACTGTATAAAGCTTCGTAAGGTGTCATCCTGATACTCTAATGATAACTATTATTGTATGCAAACTCAATTAAAGGTAGGTGATCGGCTCAATTACCTTAGAACTCTAACACACATGCTCGGAGCATATCCTGAACAATCTTAATCCTCCTCTCTGACTAACCATCAGTCTGTGGATGGAACGCCGTACTAAATCTCAATCTAGTACCCATCGCATCCTACAAACTCTGTCATAATTGCGATGTAAACCTAGGATCACGATAAAACACAATCGAAGTAAGAACACCATGTAATTTGACAATCTCAGTAATATAAAAACCAGCAATCCTATTCAATGTATCAACCTGTCAGATAGTTAAAAAGTGAGCTGATTTTGTTAGTCAATCTACTATCACCAAGATAGCATCATGACATTAAAAAGTCCTTGGTAAACCAATAATGACATCCATGGAAATATTCTCCCACTTCCATTCAGGAATCTCAGGTGGTCTCAACTTTCCAATTAGTGCTTGATATTCTGCCTTGATATGCTGGCAAGGTAGACATGTAGCGACAAACTCGACTATGTCTCACTTCATATGTACCCAGCAGTACAATGCTTGCATGTCTCAGTACATCTTTGTACTGCCTGGATGAATCTATATTGGTGAAGAATGAGCCTTAATCATTAACTCGTTCCTCAACTTTGGAATATCAAGAACACGTAGCCTCACTCTATAATATAACACAGCGTCATAATCAAGTTGGTGTGAAGTAGCCACTTTCCCTTTCTTAAGTTTCTTCTTTATTTGCATGAGATGATCATCCTCAACCTGATGTGAAGAATCATCTCTCTCATCTGAGGTCGAACTCTAATATTAGATAACATCTAATCCTTGACCAAATCCAATAGAACTTGTAACTCACGCAAAGTAAAAGTGAGTCTGCTCTATATGTCACTATATCATCATCCCTTTTTCCTTTCTTCTCAAAGCATCAACAACTACATTTACCTTTCCAGGATGATACTGAATCGTGCAGTCATAATCTTTCAATAACTCTATCCATCTCCTCTCTCACTATGTCGTAATATACTTGAGACTTTTGTGATTAGTAAAGATATAAAAATCTCTCTGTATAAGTAATGACACAAAACATTCAGAGCCTATATGATCGCAACTAACTCCAAATCGTGAGTCGGGTAGTTAGCTTCATGCAATCACAACTGTAGTGAAGTATGTGCAATAAGTCTACCGTGTTGCATCAATACTCCACCTAAACCAGCTCCAGAAGCATCAGTGTATACCACAAAGCCACCTCCCTGTGAAGGTAACATCAACACTGGAGCTTTAACCAGTCTATTCTTCAATTCACAAAAAATTTCTTTATCTTTGTCATTCCAGATGAACGTAGTGTTCTTCCTCAACAAAGATGCCATAGGTCTAGCTATCCTCGAGAAATCCTTAATAAATCGACAATAATAGCCTGTTAAACCTAAAAAACTCTGTACCTCTGATATGTTCTTAAGAGCTTCCCACTCTTGAACTCCCTTTATCTTACTAGGGTCAGGTTTCACTCTCTCTGTTGAGATCACATGTCCTAAAAGATAACTTCAGACATCTAGAAGTCACACTTGCTGAATTTAGCAAAAAACTCTTTTTCTTTCAGCAACTCGAGTACAATCTTTAAATATTTCCCTTGCTCTACTCTTATCTTCGAATACACCATAATATCATTAATGAACACTATAATAAACTAATCTAAATAAGGCTGAAATACCTTATTCATCAGTGCCATAAAAATTGCTGGTCAACCCAAATGGCATAACAATGGACTCGAAACATCCGTACTGAGTCCTAGAATCTGTCTTCTCAATAGAACTATTCTCAACCCCCTACTGCTAATAACCAGACCTCAAGTCAATCTTAGAGAACACTGTAGCTCCCCGCAGCTGATCTATCAGGTCGTCTATCCACAACAATGGATACTTCTTCTTTACAGTCACCTTATTTAATTGACGATAGTCAATGCACAACCACACACTACCGTCCTTCTTACGCACGAATAACACAGGTGCTCCCCAAGGTGATACGTTCGGTCGTATAAACCATTTTTTAACAGCTGCTCTAGCTGTCTCTTCAACTCCTGCAGCTCAACTGCTGCTATAACACCCCAAAAATTCATATTTAATTAAATATTAAATAATATCTATAAAAGTACAGGGAGATTTTTTTCGATTAATCAAGAGAATAATCAGGAATAAAAAGTGGAGAATTATTATAGTTGGGAGAATTAGCAATGTTCTAGGAGAATTAAGATTTGCAGGAATATTATGTCGGGGTTAGAACGTGGATCGTGTTTTAGGTGAAAATGCAAAGGGAATAGTGGTTTAGGCCCAAACCCATCGACCAAACCCTAAAATTTCAACTTTCCCTCCTCTCTCTCCCACCGAAAACGTTCTTTCTCTTTTCCTCTCCCCATTTCACACTATTCTTTCTTCTTCCTTCCCTTCATCACCAAAAACCCACATCCATCATCAAACCTCTACCAATTTCTGCAGCTAAGAGTGTTCCAACATGGATTTTAACTTCAATCAAGGTAAGATTTTCTCCTGATTGTTTCATTCCCATTTTTCCCTTCAGCCCTAATTTCAAACACCCATATCTTTTACATTTTAACTCAAATTTGGGCGAATAAGGGCTTGTTGGAAAGCCCTACCCTCTACTATCCAATAACACTTATGTTTGATGTTAAAATCCTGATTTAGGTAATTAAAAATGGCTAGAAAAGGGACGACCTGTTTAGTGGCGAGTTTAGGCTTTGCGAAATCAGACTTCTTTATGTGTTCATCACTTGGGTAAGTGTATTTGAGATGTGTTTAATGTATTTTAAGTGTTTAAAAGCTTGGGTGTTGTGAGGGGAATGAGATTGAGACTAGTTTAGACAAAAGGTGAGGTTTGAAGAAGAGGGATGGTGAGTTAGGAAAGTTGGAATTGTTTTAAGAAGCGAGCATTCATTTTAAGACACCTAAACAAATGTGTCTAGGGCATTAATGGGGGTTGGAGTGCATGAATTTATGAAGGGAAGATTAGGTAGAGTGAGTTGGTGAGGAGAGAGTTAAGGAAAAGAGAGAGGGGGAAAAGAGATTTCAAACTAATAACACACATGTGTAATGTATACCCTCATCATGCATATTATATAATTAAATGAATAATAATTTACGTGTAATCATAATTGTAATTGATAGGGAATGCGAATCGAGGTGAAAGAGGTTCCTTAGGGAATCGCTATGCACGTATTTCGAGGTAAGTAAAACAAACGCAATCCTCCTTGTGTGTATGTTCTATTTGATTTAAGAATGTTGCTTGAATGTTGAACTATGTGTTGTTGATGAATGTAAATGGTTTGCTTAGTTGTGATGGATGAGTTGGAAGAGTTCATGTTGATGATTGACAAAATAATTTCTATACCTTGTGAGATTTGGTGTTAATGCATTTGTGAAGCTGCATGTGACTTGATGAAACTTGGATGCCTTAATTCTATGTGTTGATGTTGTGTTTGTGAAGGTCACATGTCCTGATTAAGGTGACATGATTTTTGGGGCATGTATGAGCTATTGAAAGTGTGGATTGTCGCATATGCTTAAGAAATTATTGATGTTTAAGTGATGAACTTAACACTTGATATGTGTTTGTAAGCATGGCATGAATTGGTTGGAAAATGCATGAATTGATGGCATTGGTTGTGCATGAATCATACATGCATTAGAACTTTTATAGAGTGAAAGCTAACAAAATAGGAAAGGGCTCTTAGTGAGCATTTTTTAGGGAGTGGTTATGGACATAAAGGGTATATCACACGTCATAGGTTTAAGCCTGAGATACGACCTCTGAGGGTATATCAATAACCTACCTTAGGATACACGTCTCAGGCTAGACCGGGACATATGAGGGCAGAGGAGAAATGTTTGGGGTCACACTGGTCTTTATACAAAATTACGGGCAATATATATCAAATGCTACACCGGGGCATAGTGGTTAAATGTTCGGTACGCAGACGTGCGTACGGGTGTGCCAGGCTAAAACAGGGCGAAATGAGGCCAAAACAGGGCATAATTATGGATCCAATATGAATAACCAACACTCTCAGCCGATGCGGCCCGTTTGCAAATGTCAACGATATGTCCAAAACGGGGCGTAAAACTAAACAATAAACTGGAAGCATATGCATACATATAGAGTTGCCTTAGTGGTTTGACATACAATTCATTCCTTTTGATATATATGCCCTTTTGATAACTTTGAGTGAATTGGATGCCATGTGTTGAAGGAATTGATGTATGGTTTTGTGAATACCTTGTGCATATATAATTATGCTTTTGGAAGTTCTATCGTTAATCATGTGTGTTGAGATGGTATGGCATGGTGGTGGAATGTGTGAGCTTGAACGTGATGTGATGATGTGTGGATTTGAAAATATTCGAGTTAGAAATACCTTGTGAATTGTTCCAATGATAGGATTTGTATTGATGAACCTTGCTTGCATGTTGAGAATGGATTTAACTAAGTATTAGAATCAAAAGTTGGTTCATGTGGTGGCAGACAGCCAACCACGTTCGTGACTGATGCCAGTCACGAATATGACTGGCATTCTGGACACCAATGAGGGAGTCGAGAACCAGTCACGAACGTGAATGATACCAGTCACGATCGTGACTGGTATTCTACCTCTCAA
Organism: Breynia disticha f. nivosa; assembly: GCA_948193385.1. Lineage (NCBI taxonomy): Eukaryota > Viridiplantae > Streptophyta > Magnoliopsida > Malpighiales > Phyllanthaceae > Breynia > Breynia disticha. The sequence goes on along the minus strand of CANYCX010389624.1, from coordinate 4,258 downwards.
CCAGAACCAACTACGAACGTGACTGCTCCTGTCATGAATGTGACTGGCCTTCTAGCCAAGGGGATGTGTTTTTCAGCCACCAATCACAAACGTGACTGTCTTCAGTCATGATTGTGACTGATCTTGCGGAAGCCAAGGGAATTGCTAACTTAAGTGCCACGAACGTGACACCACATGTCACGAACGTGACACCCCTTCTAGACCAAATTCCATGAGTTCAGAGTTCCACGAACGTGACTGGTGATAGTCACGGTCGTGACGACCCTTCTGGCCAACTCAAGGGAGAGATTTTCGGAGCCACGAACGTTGTTGTATCAACCACGTTTATGACGACCCTTCTGGCCAACTTAGTGGAATGATTGTTGGCAGCCATGAACGTGGTCACTTCTATCCCGCTCGTGACTATCCTTCTATCAGTAGAAACTTGAATTGTGGAGTCCAAATGTGTTACAATGTGTATCCTTGTGTTCATGTGCCATAAATTAGAATATGTTTTAGGATAATGCCATGGTCCTTTGCCACAATTCATTGCAAACCTCTATGTACTTCATTAGATAAATATCTTGTTGTATGTATGATATTTTGAGGACATTAAATCAAAGTTTTGAGGCTTATGAATTGGTTTATATGATTGTATGATAAAGAATACATGTATGAATGTTAGATGCTTAGGTGGGTTGTCCATTTGGTAAGTGTTACTTACGGGGTTTCACGACTCACTCGTTTTATGCTACCTGATTTGGGCAGGACTTTGAGGGGATTCTAAGGAGAAGGTGTACATATTTTTCTTGCTTCCGACTGATACTTAAGGACAGAAGAATCAAGGTGGGTTGTGCACTAGGATTTGTAAATAACATGTCTTACATTTGATTGTATTGAACAGTATAGTGCATTCCAATATTTTGACAGCTTCTTACTTTTAGATACAAAGCATTTTGTAAACCGATGACATTTTTAAGAGTAATCCCTTCGTATTTTGTAAGATCTTATTTGATGAAATGAATTATGAATATTATATGTGTAATTATGGTTTGTTGTTTTTAATCAATATGACTTTCAAGTTCGGGTACTACTTATGGAAAGTACAAAAGTAAATTGTAGTAGTAAAATTTGGGGGTCACAGCTGCCATTCTATAAGGTGCAATAGATATCAGTGCTGCGCCCGTTATCATCTCTATCCGAAAATCTGCCTCTCGTTGTGGTGGTGATCTAGGTAACTCATTTGGAAACACTTCAGGATAGTCTCCAACAATCTGTACATCTTGTACCTCTAACTTTGGTTGATTCACATCAATCACTGATGCTAAATAGGCATCACATCCCACTCGAATGCACATGAAGAAATAACCTTACTCTCTCGCACCAATAATACTCGTCTCTCGCTGTCAACCTCAATAACAACCTCTTTTAGGTAACAGTCGACTGTAGCTCGATTCTTGGATAGCCAATCCATCCTTAGGATGATACCAAACTCAGCCATCTGCAAAAAAAATCAAATCAGCCATATATGTTGACTCCCTTATCCTCAACTCATAATGTCGTAAAATATGTTGAACTATCATAGTACTACCAGCAGGCATAGAAACAACAACTGTATACTGCAACTACTCAGTACTACCCCGTATCTGCTCTACAACATTCTCACTAATAAAACAATAGGTAGAACCTGGATCAATCAGTACTAAAGTAAAATAAGTAAAAAAAGAAATAGCACCAGTGATGACATTTGGATTTTTTATTGCCTCATCTTAGGCCATAACGTACACTCTAGCTTGTGGTACTGACCCTGTTGGTGCTGTGGAACTGCCAGTTGTACCCACTGTACTTGAACCAGTAGCTCCAACCTTGAAGACTGGTACTCTCTTAGAAGCAAACCATGAACCTCATTCACCTCTGCCTCGGCTACTAGCACTAATTATCGTAGTACGTGCCTTACCTATACTACTCTATCTTAAAACACTGCCTCCTTGAGGCCCTCGTTGCTATAGACAGTCTCTAGCAAAATTTCCTGGCTAATGACATTTATAACATATCAATCTCGTATCCCTGTTGGTATAAGTACTTGTATTCCTACTTGGATAAGTAGGAGGTGTAGTGGAATCATTCGTCCCACCTCCTTCTCCTCGCCCAGACTGTCTACCAGCACTACCACCTGTCTCTTGTGGTAGTCTCAAATCTGACTTCTTCTTTTTCTATGATTGATGAGAACTAGAACCTGAAGTCCTCTGCTCTGATGGCAGCCTCAATCAATATATCATATGTCGAGGGTTTCATCGCAATCCTATTGCAAATGGAATACCTCATACCTCTCTCAAATTTGTCTCTCCTCTTATAGTCAGTGTTAAAATCCTCTAGAGCGTATCCAGAAAGTCTGGTAAACTCTGCCTCATACTCAACGACAATACTCTCTCACTGTTTCAACTCTAAAACTCAATCTTTTTATTTGTGTAGTATAGATGAGGGGTGTACTTCTCTTCAAATTTCCTCAAAAAGTCATCCCAAGTCAACATAGAAGGATCTTTTTACTGTTTAGAATTGTCTCCCTCTAGTTCGAGGCTAATTTCTCAAGAAGAGAAATAGTACATCGCAATTTCTGCTCAGGATTACATCTCATACGGGTCAAAATTCTCTCGGTATGCCTTAAACAATCGTTAGCCTTAGCTGGATCTGTAATGCCCTTAAAGACCTTCGCCCCCTATTTTCTAACTTATGCAAAATGTTTATCAATGTTCGGTTTGATTTACTTCCTAAACCTTTCTCTGGCTCTTTCTCTCTCTGACCTTGTCCCTGATCTGTCATCATTTTCTGCATCATCTTCTAGAAAAGTGCATACATAGGGTCATACGGGGGAATAGGCATTGTAGGTGATACTCTTACTAGGAGACAATTGGCTGTTATTAAATGAAAGAGGTAGCACGTGGGGATGTGCTACCACTCCAGCCCTCGACCCATGGTTGGGTTGGGTTTGGAGCAGTCCAACGTGGCAGGCACACTCCCTTCGTATACAAGTTATTATGGCGATATCAGCATAACAGTTTTATTCCTTGATTAAAATATATCCTCTGCTAAGGTAGAAAGTTTTAGAAGACTTTCAGGTACTTAAGGGGATCTTTTGCAAACTCTTCAACATTGCCCAGGACGGTTTCACCAATGTTGTATTGCTTCTCATCTTATGGCTAAACAGATTTATTACTTGGTTCGAATGTCCAGTTTTGCTTTTTACCTACAACTGTGTTCAACGACACTCATAATGTGGAGAGGTGTAAAGGGACTTGTCCCTCGTGATTTATCTGTGCCAGTATCTCTAACTAGGTCAGGTCTTCCTCGAATGATGTAACTCCTGGAAATTTTAGGATTTAAAATAAAATAAAAACTACAATTATTCAGATCAAATTAGATCGATTTAGGAAACATTTGAAAAATCAGTAAACAGCACGACCATGAGCACGCCCCGTGCTCATAGGAAGATGATTAGCATGACCTCGTGCTCATCCTAGAAAAATTAGCACGTCCTCGTGTTGATTTATTTCAGAACGATATCGTGCACGAAAAACAGAAACTCGTTCTGAGATTTCAAGGCACGACTTATAGCACGACACATGCCTGAGACCGTGTTGACTGGATTTGAATATAACAGTGCCGACTGATTCATTTTATTCGAAACAGAGTGAGAGGAGGCTAGCAGCTAGTTTTCTAAAACCCTAAACTCATCCAGCAACATGTTTGAGTCATTCAGATAGATTTTCTTTTGTAAAATCAATCCCAAGTGTGAAGATAAGTGTTTTTATGTGTTCTTGGCTTAGTTCTAAACTCAACTTAATGTGAACCTTAATACTGAATGAGATTGAGATTTATTTAGTTCTTGAGATGATGATGGAATGTTGTTGGAAATTAAATAAGAGTTGATTGATGCTTTAGGATTGAAAAAGAGGGATCGAATGATTGATTATGAATGGTTTGATTATTTAGGAGGAGCTAAACGATCTTACGTCGAGAATTTAAGTCGGTGAGCTAGCGGTGAGGTGGTGCTCAGTTGTAGTATTTCGAGATAAGTGGTTTCCACTTACGACCTTTATGCTTACGAGTATTTAGTTGTTTCGTAAGTGAATTCTTTAACTAAGTATCTTAATACTTAAAAGAACATAGATAAACGACTTAAATCTTAAAAGCTTTAAAAGTGATTAAATGCTCATATTTATAGTATGTTTGTGTGAAATATAATTAGCTTGATGTGATTTCTTGCTTGTGATAATATGAG
>CANYCX010389614.1:0-11737 GCA_948193385.1 Breynia disticha f. nivosa | reverse complement strand
GACACGATTATGGTTTAGGGTTTTTAGTTGTGATAGAGAACTATAAGAGGACAAATGTAGACATGCTAGGATGATTTTCCTATTCTTCAATAACGCACTAAAGCATATTGAACTAAGTATCTTAGGATTACTTCAGCAATTTATAATGAACTAGAACATCTAACACACTTTACCAACGAAGTACTTATGCTTACCTTGGTAAGTGATGTAGGTGTACTTACTAGGTATTTAGTTACTCACGATGCAATGTGTTTTGTGTTGACTGTGCAGAGCGACAGTAGTGCAGTTTGGGATGACATTTTTGGGGTATGAGCTATGCGATACTTGGAGGCTCCTAGCATATTGATTTTACACTTTTGAATTTTGTACATTCTACACAAACACTATTAGTATGGATAGTTGATGCATGCATTGTTTTAAACCATAGCCATAACTTCTACATTTGACGTTGATTTTGTGTAAACCTTATTATTGGCCGAGGTTTGAAATGAATGCATGATTATCATTGATTTCATTTTTGTGTGGCACGTCAAAATTTTAAAAAAATGGTCCCAAAATTATGTGTTTTATTCAAAAATGAGTGGATTAAAATTGGGCGCAACAGTTGCGTCTTAGTTTCTAAAGTAAAAGCATTGTTCCTGCATAATTGTTATTAGTGATGCATATGTATCAATTCATTTAGAATGTTAGACTATGTTAAACTAACCACTTAACATATACTTGTAATCTCGTCAAGTATAAGAATGTAAAAACTACAATTCATTTTCAAGCAAAAATTTGCATATGGCCCAACATTATATGAGCTTAAGACATCAAAAGGCTCCTTTAAACTTATTATTTAGGCAGCACTAAAAATCTATTAGTTTGAGTTATAAGTCCAATAAAGTTATCTCATACAAACTTGCTTATCATTACATGTGAATGATAAAGATAAGGAAAATACATTCTATCTTTCTAATCCTTATGCATATGGAATAGATTGAATGATCCAAGATATTAGTCCTATTCAATTATCGGTGTAAGACACTGAATAGTAAAACATGTGAATAAAGGATAACATATAAACATCCCTAGTTTATCATTGACATTGGGAATTGCAATGAACTAAAACTAGCATGTGGATCTGTGAGATAATTGTGTTTCATCAATCACAGAGCAAAGATCATATAGATACATTATAAAGAAGATGCATTGGATCGATCTACTCAAATGAAAATGTTACATGATTTGCAAAAGTCACAAACATTTTCATAAGTGATGCTTATATTAGAATCCTTAGACCAAAAGTGTTTATTAGTTTTGGCTAGAATTCTAGTATATATATTAACATAGGCCTAACATGGCTTATAACAAGGTTGCAAATTTAGATATGATTGAGTATACTACAATTCATGCTAAAATGACCATAAAAAGTGAAGGGCAAGTAGTGTAAGAGATGAGCAAAAACTCATTTTTTACAAAATTGCCCAAAAGTTTCTCTAGTTCTCTCACAAAATGTTCTCTTACCTAAAAGTGTTTCTTCCTTCCCAAAAGGTGTATTCCTTTCCTTGCAAGACACCCCCTTCTATATATCTCCCTTCCTTTTTATGTTTCTGCCTTACTTTCTTTTTAAACAATATTCTAAAATTGGTCCTTCAAATTTCTTTCACTGTCTCTTTTAGTCTTTTCATTTTGCTTTTGTTCAAATCTTCTCTTTTTAACACCAAAACTTGCAAAATTCCTATTTAATCTTCTAGTGGCACTTTAATCTACAAAACATAATAAAAATTCTTCAATAACATTTACTCTTTAATCACAAAATATATAACATTCAAAATAATGCAATTTAAAGAGCACATCAGTCACATAGAGTAGTGTGCAATCATACCCAGATTGTACGATGAGATCTTAAGTCTGAGCTTGTCAGTTTCACAAATGAGATAAAAAAAGTGACAGTGTAGAATAAGGATGACTTAACCTATGAATTATATTGTCATAATATCCAAGTGCAAATGGTCATATAAGACTGCTAGGAAGAAATTTAACATGTGTTGAATTCAATTTACTTGGGTTACTATTTACCTTGTGATAAGGTAAATAATATTTATTTAAGTCCTAGAGTTAATCCTAAGGACAAATGGGACTACAAGATCGCACGCCTTGAGTTTTTGGTTGCATGGGTTAAACTGTATTTTTTGTTTGGAAAGTTTGAGACAGAACTAGTACCGAGTAGTAGGAAACAATGTTGTGATTCTATTAGGCTTGATTTCACATTCATATCCTAAGTAGTTTTTTTAAGTTAAAAGTATGAAAACACATGAAGTCATGAGGGTTGGTTTGTGGATTTTGACCAGTAGGCCCAAAATGGGTTGTTGGGCTAAAAATTTGAAACCAATGGCCCAAACCCATACACTACATTGTAGGTCATGTCATGATCAATCTATTGGGCTAGACCTCACATTCATAGACCAAGTAAATTTTTCATAAAGTTAAAAGTACAAAAAACACAGACATGTGGATGGGCTATTGGCCAGCTTTGGGCGCCCACCTAAAAAACTCAAATTGACATATAATGGCTTCCATGAGGAGATAAGGTTTGATTTCTGAAATCATGTGCAACTAGGTTACAATAGAATGATGTGATCAAGATTCTAGAAACTCTAGCTTCACTTAAATAACAATCATGAGTAGAGTTTATAAATAGACTATCTCATGCAAAAATTAGGGTTACTCACAAGTGTTGGATGTGATATTATTATAAGCCCCTAAGCATTATATATACACCTTTAATTAAGGCAACACATTTTATCACTCTATTATCTCTATGCACAAAGATTGATGTAATTCCTTGAATATAGATCTTGAGGCTTAAGTTAAAAAATGTGAGACATATGTTTGTAGGACCTCGAAGTAAGAGATTATATTCTAAATATCCTGAGTCGATCACTGCTATGGGAATAGTAGATGAATTAAGATTAGCATGCTCTTTCTAACGTAGTTGGTTTGATCTTATAGAACACAGAGGCATTGGATGTCAGAAGTCATGGATACATTTATGGGACATGGTATTTGGATAAGATCCACAAATAATAACGCTAAATGGTTGTAAGTCATTAGTAGTTCTCATTGTATAAGTCTTACATCAAAGTTCTTAGACCTGAAATCTCAATAAAACTCTAGATGCATTACTGTATACTTTAACATATGCCTAATATGCGCATAATAGGGTGAAAAGTATAGGTATATTAGGTATGCACTAATTCATGTTAGAAAGCATGAGAGAAGTGAAGATATTACCCACTCTCGGTGAGAGAGAAAATGTCACCAGCCACTTGAACAGTGAATTGAGAAGTGTATGGCCATCCCTAGTGAAATAATGAGTTTTATTATTTATCTGAGGGTTCAGTGTTAGTAGAATATCAAGAAAGGAATTGATTTTATAAGAATGACTTAGTCTATGACTTATATTAATTCCACATTTAAGGTAAGAAACTATGTAAGATTGCATGAGGCCATTTAAATGCAAACCACATTTTTTTTGAGTCAAATTGTTACGATGACTTAATAGAGTGAATGTATGAACTTTAGGAAGCTTAATTTCCTAATACCAAGTTTGAATGGACCTATAGGATCGCAAGGGAAGAACTTGATAAAAAAGGAATTTTTGGTATTCTAGGACACATATTTGGGCTAATTTAATTAAACAAATAGTGTGGGCCTATATGAATAATCAAATGGACACAAGTAAGGCATAATAATGGGACACACAACCATGTTGGATTAATGAGGAATAGATTTTATTCTTAATTAGTCTTTTTAATTAAGCTTCCCAATCAGGAAGAGTGACTTATTAAGTAAGATAATGAAGAATAAAATTAAGAAGATATTCTAGGAGATTTTATTTTAAAATCAAACCTAGATTGATTTAAAGGCACACAATCTTAATAGAACAAATAAGAGAGAAAGAGAGAGATTTAATACATTCTTAACACAAGATTGACCTCTCCTACTACCTTATGTCATTGACTCTAAGCCAAAAAAAAGAAATTTTTCTCTTGTTCTTGTGACCAAAATATGAGCCTCTCATCACAGAAAAGAAAACAAAAAACGATTATTGTTCTTGTTCGTGTGACGAGTTCATTGATTTCCAAAGAAAAAAGGAAGAAGGAGCGAACACTCTTCCCAGATCCTCATTCTTCAAACGTATGTGAGACTAGAGAGGAGGGTCATCCGTATATAGCCTCTTTGGTTGGCATGTCCATATTCTTGGGGTGGGTTCTATAGAATTTTTGTTCAAATCACGCTTCATAGGTAATCATAATTTTTTCGTATAATTTTCTAGCTCTTAATTTTTGTATGATTGTTCTTGGATGAAACCAGTGTTTGTACATGTATTATTATATTCTGTTGTGCTTATTTTGAAATAAACTAATATAATGCATGTCTGATTCTCAACAGTGGTATCAGAGTCTGATCATACAAGAATAAGAGTTTTGATTGTCTTAAAATCAATTAGACATAAGTTAAAAAGTGATTCTTTGCATCAAAAATGAAATTTTTATTGTTAATTGTTTGGTATTTTAACATAAAGATGAGATCTTTAATGACATTTTTGGACAGACAGACTGACATTTTAATTTTTTTATATAATTAATCTAATAGAAAATATCAAACCAAAATTACGTATGTCATATTAAATTATTTTCCAATATCTTTTTGAAATTATTATTTAAACATGAATAATAAAATAAAGGTCCAACATGCTTCCATATAATCTCTATTGACTGTAATATCACGGGGTGTAGCCATGAGACTTTTAACGAGCATTTTAGCCTAAACCTATATCGCTACAGGTAACTTCTTAGCTCCCTCAGTAATATTTAGCATAACCTAATTTTGTTTTCTACGTCCAAATGTAAAGATTAGAGGTTTATAAGAAAAATATTTTATTTTATTATTTTAGTAAAAAAAAAGATAGTTTAAGCATAGATGTAGATAGATATAGGAAATAAAAATTTTATTTATTTATGATGAGAATACATGAGGATACAAGATAATTTTTTGCTAAGGAAAGCTTTTTTGTTTTATCAATACCCCTTTTTTCCTTACCTCCCTTATTTATAGCTGATACTTTACACACTATAATAAAATATACCTCTTGCTTCCTTTACAGGTGTATAACTCTTTTTACAGAAAGACATCAAACTTTAACTACTTTAAATAATTGAATCACATATCTTGCTTACAAGTGTATAACTCTTTTTATAAAAAGACATTAGTCTTTGACTACTTTATATAATAGACTCATATAGACATGCAAATTTTGAATTGGAACTGCCAACTTGGCCCAGCCAAAGCTAGTAGTTCAACGATCCAGATTCAGCCAGAATTAGTATATAATGGTTTTGGTTCATGTATTGTTGGAACTGTGAATGGGTGTGCCACCTTTTTTTTTATTTTTTTCAATTTATAAATACCCCTCTTCTTCTTTTCTCCATTTTTTCTTCACAAATCGTCTCAATTCTCTCTTAACATTGTTCTCTCACGCTCATAATCATAATTTTAAATTTTCTCAAAATTTTTTATTTTTTATTATTTTTATTCGCTTACCATTTCTAAAATTATTTTTATTTTAGAAAATATTGAGTGAGAAAAATATTTTTGAAGGAATAGATTGTGAGCAAAATTTTTCTCCAACATAAGAAAATGAACAAAAGAGAGGGAGGAGAAAGAAATATTTCTAGAGCTTCTGCCTCTAATATTTTTAAATGTCATTTTTTAAAAGAACATAAAGGAAATTATCCTAACTTATTATTTTTTTTGCAATTATTGTAGTAAAGAGTAAGCATTCAAGCATGCAAGAGGCTATGAGATGTTCACGAGACATCTAAATAATTCTCATCATGAAAAAGTTGACATGAATGAGACAAATGCAAATTAATGGGTTTGTATCTTCTTCTCAACATTCTTTATTTCGTTATGATCAGGATGATTATTTGGTTGGCTTTGCAGAAATGATGAATTTTAATCATTTAGAGTGTGTTCATTAATAGAAAATTCTTTTTTACAAAGAAAAATAGAAAACAAGATTTTCTAACTTATAACTAGACTTTGAAAACTACTAAAAGTGATGTTACAGTTTTCCCTTATAAAAAAGTTTATTTTCTATAGTTTTCTGAGTTAGAAAACTAAAAACTCGCTAAACTCTTTTTTTTATCTCACAAATTCAAAAACATTGTTTCTTTTTTAGATAAATTTCTCTCTTATCGACAACTATTTTTATATATACATTTCTATTTTATAATATTTACTCTTTTATTCTTATTTAGTTTATATTTGAAATTTTTTGCTCTCAAAACTCTGTTTTTTTAAAGTTTCTTTTAAAACTAATAAAACTAGTTTGACGTCATCACATGTAAGTAGGGTAATGTAGTTTGAATCAGTAAAGTGATTGTAGAGATGTTTCAGTCGCATAATAAAGAGATTTATTGGTGTTTTTTTTACTTTTATAAAAAAATCATATGACTTATAGATTAGATTGTCTTATACATATTTCTAACTTATATATTTATTAGTTTAAAAAGTCATAAATTGTACATATTTTTCAATTTTCATAGAAATTTTTTAAAAGATTAGTTGAATTTGAACAAATTTTTTGATATTATAAAATAGAAAAGCAATATTTTTTAAATATATTTTCTCAATTTTCCTTAATTTTCTTAGAAATATAACTCAAAAAATAGATATAGAAAACTAAAAAATAATTTTCTATTAATAAATTCACCATTATCTTTTCATTTGCCACAAAAAGTAGGTTTAAAAATGGATGAAAAAGTGTCTAGAAACCACGTTTAAATCTTTTGCTAGATATCAAGTAAAAAAATGTAAAAAAACTTTATAAACAACAAAAAAAGAATTTAGTAGATTATTTTAAATTAGAGGATATAAATGTATCTATTTATAGTGAAATTTCGAGTGATCATTTTAGAATTTATTCATACATGGGCATGACTTTCCATTACGCAAAAATGAATTTTAATTTATCGAATTTTGATGAACCACACACTGCTTCTAATATTGCTATCATAATTAATAATATTTTATAATAATATACATTAATTAAACTTTTTTTTCATTTTATTTTATAATGCATCGGCTAATACCACTTTAATAAATGAATTAAAAGCTTCATGTCGTCTTTATTTTGGTATTATATTTTTTCATGTAAAATGTGTTTGTCATGTTTTAAATTTGTGTGTTCAATATGATTAGAAGAAATAAATATTTATTTTTTCAATAAAAGTTGTATTAATATATATTTGGTTAAGGCCTAGATTCGAAAGAGATTGAAAGATTTTTGTAGACAAATAATGTTTCTCCAAAACATTTTTAAAGATGTCAATGTTAGGACTTGGTGAATTCTAAGGCTAACATTTAAGGTGCGGAATACAAGATTTTACTACGCTAGCCAATGCAACAGAATCCTATACTATGTAAATTAAATAATTGGGACAAGAAAATTTACCTCTTTTCTTTGAATGAATCATGTGGAACTTGGAGTGTTGTTGAAGAATATGGACTAGCCTTAATTGATTCCAATCTACTCACACACACACATATACAAGACACAAAGAGATAAACTAGAGTTAGCAATCTTGTGTAATATGACACAAACTAAAATCACCATAATTTATCCATAACATAAAAAATTTCTCCCTTAAGGTTGAAAATGATCATGATGTCCACCAATTGATGTAACCCTAATTTGTGTGTTATTGGGTGTATTTGTAGACTTAGGTGGTGAAGTTTAATTTTGATTAAGACTCCTTAACTTAATCCCCTGTTAAATACCGTAAATATGAGTTATAATTATATTATAACTGTTTAAGATAATTAGAGAATTAATTTAGGATATATCAAAATAATTTCTCTCTCCTCTTTACCATAAAAAATGTGAATAATGGATAAGGTTAGGAAAAACCATTCTTTTTATCCAATATTGTCTTAATTAAGACATACATGATCCATATCAATAATGTTTTGTCTTAAATTTCTCTTTTCATTTTTCTATGCATTTAATTCTCAATTATATCATAGAAATATTCCACAATATCTATGAATAATATTTTTTACATACACTTAGTAAAAAATATATTAACACTCCGGAAACATTTCTTTTTAAAATTACCATAATGGCGAAATTACTATTTTATCATTTTTGTTCCAAATATCAATAGTGTGATCCTCTTGTCACTGGCATTGGCTTATAAAAATCTAATTAAATATGATTAACTTTCTTTAAGATTAATAATAGCCCAAGTAAATGAAATTCAACAACAACGATTTTTTTTGCCTTGTGATTATTTTGTGATTCCTTGCCTTTAAATTTCATGAAAGTATAAGGTATGGAACAAGACATCCTTATTTTGTACTGTCACATTCTTGATCTTGTTTATGAAGCTAACAAGCTTAAACTTATGATCTCGTCATACAATCTGGGTGCAACTACACACTACTCACTGTCACACTTTAAGTGGACAATGATATCATCTCTCTTTTCAGAGTGGCAATCCCATTACTTCTTTATGGTCAGTTTAGCATGAATTGTAATATACCCAATCATATTCATATTTTCAACCTTGTTATAGGCCTCATTCGCATATGTCAAAGTATATTATAATCCACCCAAGACTCATAAAGACTTCTAGTCTAAGGATTTCAAAATAAGAACCACTATAAGAATATTTATATTTTATTCTACCATGTAGCATTTTCATTTGGTGGATCATGTTAAAGTCCATGGGCCCATACACATATATATGAGCATATGAACAATACAAGTTGTGAACCCTCTAATACAAAATCAATCAGATAATTATGTAAATTATCCACTTTTGAGTGTTAGTTTGTATGAATGCCCACTTATATTTTATTTTTACTTTAAATAATTTTTTGTAGTTTGAGAAATGTATATATGCCCATTTATGTTTTTGATTCTTTAGAAATGTCAAATTTGTTCAAACTGTAAAGTTTTTAAAAAAGTGCCTGATTTTTAACTTTAATTAATGTCTTTCCTTTCCAATACAATCCTAACTAAATTAAATTACTTTTTATTCTCTCTCCACATATGAACAATAATGATCACTATAAGCATATGTTCTTTTTATAGATTGTGCTATTTGAATCTCCTGATTTTTAGCAAGTAGTTAGTTTCCTATTTGAATTGTATATCCTAATTTTTTAGCTAATAGATCTGATCATTAGTTATGAACATGTATGAATAATAATGAACACTATAAATATCTACTCTTTTTAAAATATGCCTAATTTTTTGCTTTAATTTGTGAAAAATGAACAAATATGTACAAAAATGAACTTTGTTCATTATCCATGTTTTAATTTTAATGTTATTTATAATGAACAAATATCAACAAAAATGAACTTTGTTCATTCTGATTTAAATATATTTCTAAAATTTTTTAATAAGTGAAATATATTATAATATAAAACAAATGACTCATAATGCTAAACAAAAATGAATATGGTATTATGTTTTGAAATCTTATTTCTTAAAGATTGTGTTCTGAAGATTTTTTTAATATTTTTACGTTTGTAAATGTTGATTTTTGTAATGTATTGGCATCTATTATGAGTTATTAAATACTTGAAATTTTAATTTAATGAGCATTAGTTGACAGATTTGCCTTCAATTTAGTATTGGATATGGTATTTTTTTTGAATTTAAGTAGTTATATGTTTAAATTGATTCAAATGATGTAGTTACCAAAATTTAGTTACAGGGCATTCTTACTATTATGAATCCAAATTCAAGTATTTATATAATAATAAAACAAATAGTGGCATTCCTATAATTGAGCTAAGATAGCCAAACATTTTTAATTAGTTGAATGTCATAGGGCATTCTTACTATTATGAATCCAAATTCAAGTATTTATATAATAATAAAACAAATAGTGGCATTCCTATAATTGAGCTAAGATAGCCAAACATTTTTAATTAGTTGAATGTTATATATGACATTCGTATAATTATTTGAAAACTAATTGGCTTAATAAGACCTACAACCCATATCATTACAAACTACTTGGCCAACTTATACTTATTTGATGTAGGCCACATTCCCAACACTTCCCTCAAGTGTAACTCAGTTAAGCTCATTTCCTATCATCATCAAACTGGTTACCACTTGCCCACAAATAAGGGATTTTATTACTTTTCCTAGGATCTATTGTCGCTAGGCTAGATGGCTCTAATACCATGTTAATGTTCATAGGCCTGTGTACACATGTGTGTAGACTAATAAAAGATACAGGTTATGAACTCTTTGACACAAAACTAATTTTCTTGTATGAGTTCCATGATCCATATCATTATAAATAACTTATTATTGTTCTATTTATCAAATATGGGATTCATTCTCAATTCTTCCTCGCAAGTGTAACTCGGTCAGACTCATTGGCTATCATTATTAGACCGGTTACAACTTGTCTACAAATAAGGGGTTTCATTTTACAGTTATTACGATTATCAAATCAATTATCAAGGATTTTATTACCATTAGGCCTAGGAGGAGCAGCTCAGTTAAGAGATTTCAATGCTCTGATATTATGCTTACTTTATTAGGATATTTAACAGCTATGATACCATGTTAAAGTCTATAGGCCCATGCATACATGTGTTGACTTATGAATAATACAAGTTGTGAACCCTTTATATAAGACCAATTGGCTTATATAAGTGGTCTTATATAAGGCCCATAACCCATGTCAATATAAACCACTTGACACTTTTTAACTTATTTGATGTAGTATACATTCCCAACAGATCAATCCAATACATCGTCTCTTTTATGTATTTATGTTATCTATACTCTATGATTGGTGAAACATAGTCATTCACAGATCAACATGCTAGTTTTAGTCCATTGTAATGCCTATTGTTAATGATCAACTAGGGATGTTTAGATATTATCGTTTGTTCATATGTTTCACTATCTTGTGTCTTACACCGATAATTAAATAAGACTAACATCTTGGATCATTCTACCTATCTATTATGCACAAGTATTAAGAAAGATATATTGTATTCACCTTACCTTTATTATTCATAAATAATGATAAACAAGTCTAGATGAAATTGTACTAATAATTTACTTTGTCAATCTAATGAATATAAATATATTTTATGTTCTTTTGCTTCACAATATGTGCCTTATAGTCCTTTTTTACCTTTTGCTTGGAATCATTGTGAAAAATTATGTATATTTCACAAGTTTTTAATGATGCTACTTATCTTTTTAGTCATGTTTATAAGCCAACTTCGCATGAATTTTTAGAACAAGCATTAAATATTGCGGGAGCCTTCAATGAAGGCGAAAAAATTGATGAAATAAAAGATGCTATTTTTGAAATGAGAGAAAAATGGCTTAATTATTTTAGGATTATTCCAGATATTTATTTAGTTGCTTTTATCTTTGATCCAAGGTTGAATAATAAATTTGAAATGCTAAAAGATATCTTATGTCATTATTATATTTTATTGCATTTAAATAATGATCCTTCTATTAATGTTTCTTTTATGCTTAGTAGAATAAGAAATTTAATTAATGAGTTATTAATTCATTATGCCCCTTCTTTGCCTATTGAGGAGTCTTCCTCTTCTCTTCCGCCTAATCCGTCGCAACCTAGTAAACTAAGGTTAGGTTCGCAATTTATTGCGGATAGGCGAAAAAAATCTA
>CANYCX010389575.1:0-15748 GCA_948193385.1 Breynia disticha f. nivosa | reverse complement strand
AGTAGATTGGAGGTTTGATGAAGAATGGTAAGGAGGAAGATGAAGTTGTGAGTGGAGAATGATGGAGATGGTAAGTGGAGGAGAAAAGAAGAAGAAAAGTAGTAAAGAGAGGAGAGTGGTGGGTGATGTCGTGTGAGTGGGAAGGAAAAGAGAGACGTGGGTTTATTTGGTTGGTTTGGGTCCACTTTGCTTTGTAATCTATTTTAGCTCGATCCACATTAAATTCTGAATTTCGTAATTTTCGAAATTCATAATCTTTCTAAATTTTTCTTAATCTCTCTTATCATAAATTCAATTTATTCCTCCCATTATTTATTTAAACAAAACGCAAAAAAATTTTCGATATTTTATTCGTATTTGATTTTAATATTTTATCTAAATACGAAATTTTGTGAAATTTTGGGGTGTTACAAGTGGAGTGTGTAGAGATGAGACAGGAAGATTTGTGGGGGGCTATGTCAGACGGATCGAACAAAATTTAACACCTGAGATTTTAGAGGCTATGGCCATAAGGGAGGTGTTGAGCTAGTTGAAAGCGAGAAATAGACAGTGTGTGGTGGTTGAATCCGATTGTCAAGTGGCAGTAACAACAATTAACAGCCCTACCTCAAATGTTTCTCAGTTTCATTATATTATTCATGATTATATTGCTATTTTACAAACTCTTCAAGATGTTAGAGTTTCTTTTGTGAGAAGAATTGCGAACTATGCAGCTCATGAATTAGCAAGAGCGGCTAGTTCTTGAACAAGTCTTCATGTGTGGGGGTATACTCTACCAATATGTATTGTGGCCACTCTGGCTACAGATTTGAATTCCAATGAATGAAGTATAATGTTTTGATTTTCAAAAAAAAAAACAATATTACATCAATCTTACATTAGAACATTAAATTACAATCTTTAACATCCTTGGTTCAAAATAACGTCATTTTACTATGATAACTATGATGAAACTATCAAAGTAACTCAAAAACCAAAACAAACCCAAAATTTTTTATCAATTCTCTTTTTTCTGCCACACCCACAAAGTGACTCATTTTGAGTAACAATTACTGAAAACGATTTTATTTCATCATAAATCATTAATTCTGCTACTAAAAATAAGATTCTACCATATTTTTATTAAACAAAGACCTTAAATTAAGTTATAATACAAAAAAAGATTGAACTCAATATCATACTTTGAACAAAATGTTAAGGCTAAAATTGAACCTTATCCCTAATTATGTGTCTTATCTATCCAATTTAATACTTCTACATGTATGTTAATTAATTCATTTAATTTCTTTTTCACCCACAATTAATTACTCTATTTCTTTTTTAATTAACTCACTAATTATTACTCCCTCCTTTTCTTTTTAATTTTGTAGTTTTAAGAATGTGCACACATATTAAGAAATGTATTGAATAAGTCAAAAAAAATTATATTACTCATGTTTGAATTTGAGAAAAATGAGAATAAAGTTAATGAGTAACTCTTAACTAAAATTTGAGTAAGGGTACTTTGAAGAAGAAATGAAGTAAATATACATAATTACATTTATTTTGGAACAAAATTTTGAGGCTAAAACTACACTTAAAATGAAACGGAGGGAGTAGTTTATTTTCTCTATTATTTTTCTTTGTTACCATATTAGTTTTCCTCTTTATTTTTTATTCTCGTTCCGTACAAGACAATTATCAAATAATGTTCAGATATGTTCATTTATGCCCTTTATGTTTTTTTTAAGAATTTTGCTTGTTTGAAAACATATGAACATAGATAAACACCATTGAACATTTAAATATATAATCGTCAAATGATTTGAATTGTTTTTAATATTTCATTAAAATGTTATACACATGCCTTTTTAAATGTTTGTGTATTTTTAATTTTTTGTTAGCATTCACCATAAATGAACATTAATGTATATAAATGAACATTACTTAAACATCGAAGTTCAAATTATATTATTTTGTTGTTGTGATATTTTTAATTTAGTATTCAATAAATATCAATGAACATAAATTAATGTCAGTTTATAATCGATGTTCAAAATTATGTGGTGGCTTGTTATTTTTGTTTTAATTTTAGTGGACTACGTTGAAGATAAATGAACATACATAAACATCATTTCAAAATCAATGTTCAAAATAATATAGTTGTTTGTTTTTTTATTTTTAACTTTTGTAAACCACGTTGAACATAATGAACAGATTTTATAATTGATGTTTAAAACAATATGATTGTCTGTTGTTATGTAATTGTTCAAACATTGATGATTTTATAAATGTTCAATTATGTTCATCAGTATTCAAAACAAATCTTATAAATGTTCAATTATGTTCATCAGTATTTAAAACAAACGCAGTTCTGAAAAATATGTAATAGATGTACATGAATATACATGAATATATTCAAACATTACTTGATTGTTATTTTGATTGTAAAGAAAATGAAAAAAAAAAAAAAGGAAAACTAACTTGAAAACATAAAAATGACGAAAAAATAAGCTCATAATTAGTGAGTGAATTAATTAAAAAGAAAATAGTGTAGTTAATTATAAGAGAAAAAAATAAATGCAATTAATTAAGATCCATGTTAAAATATTAAATAAGAAAGAGATCACACAAGATTAGAGGGTGTGAGTGTTTTTACACATTTAAATTGAAAATTGACATATTTACACAAAAAAAATAACATTCAAACATATGAACTTAAATAAATATGATGGCTGATATTTTCAAAACAAAAAAGAATCGACATTATATATAATTGTCACATTTACTATACACAATTTTTTTGGGATTTAATATACAAATACAATGCTCAATAAACATTATTTGAATATATATTTAATGAAATTTAATTATAAAATTTCTGAATATTAGTAGGTAGTTGTTTTAATAAAACATGAAATTTTAATTTTAAAAAAATTGGTAGCTAAAAATGAAATATCAAATTTAGTTAAGTATGTGTTTTTTTTATATATTTTAGGGCTAATTGCATATATACCCTCTTTTTATTTTTTATTTACAAACTAGTGATCATTTAAATTTTTTAGCATTCTTACTTATTAAATTACAAATATACCTCAGTTCTAAGTAGATAAAGTTTATATACGGTTTACATCAAGTTAAATATTTAGCTTAAACGATAAAAAAAATAATATATAAGTTAATCTTTTAAAAAACATAACAATTTAATATATATTAAGTTAGAAGTTTATATTAAGTTTAAATATATGAAAATATATATAAATTTATAAAAAATATTTAAATTCATATATAAAATTTATGTAAAATTTTTATAAAGATTATATGAAGTTTACATTAAGTTTACATCTATAAAAGTCAATTTCGTATAAAAGGGTATACTGTATAATTATTCCTATATATTATTGGGCCGGAGGTAAATATAGGTTCAGAAATAATGGGCCTTTCTGGTGATGAAATGAGGGATTATTACATACACAAACACTTTTTAATTATGGTATTCAATTTTGGAGTACATTTTTAAATATACTAACTTTTTTAAATTTCACTTCCCATGTTCTTTCAAAAATCAACCCACTAACTTCCCATTAACTTTCTAATTTGTTACAATTGAATAACTTTTAATGAGTCTTGTATCTATGTAAGAATCCAATGAAATGGGTAGCAGTTGCCCTATTTGGCATTGCCAGAAAACCAAGCAGGATCAAATCATATCATATCTGATAAATATTCCGTTGTTTGTTGCTGATCTTTTTTGGTTTCACATGCAAACCCTAAATTCTAAAAATACTTAATTCTTTCATACATTAATTTCTATTCTCTAAGGGGCACTCTCTCTCTCTCTCATTTGAGAAACCTTAAACATAGTTAGTTAACATTGCTTCTTTTTGGTACAAAATTCTGTTTTTCTTTTATTTCTAATTTAGATTTATGTGTTTCATCTTTTATGAACTGTGTGGAGTTCAATTGGGTTTATGTAAAAGAACTGAACTTAAGTAAATTCTATTGCTTTTCTGTGTTACTTGCGTGTTTAGTTTTACTTTTGAGTATGCATAGACTCTTTTATTGAGTTATGGTTGGTTAATGTTTGAGAACCCTTTGTGCATTTGAACTTGGTAGTTATTAGGTGCTTGTTGATGAATGATTACAAAGTTATTTGATTCAATTTAAGTAAGTTTTTAGCTTACATTATTCGAGTTCGGTTTTGGCAGTGATGTTGGATGTTGAGAGCATTTTCATTGTCGAATGCTTGTTGCACATTTAGCGTTTGTTAATGAATTCTTTTAATTGATTGTAATTAGGCTAATGTATTGCTTTCTCGGAGGTCTTTGTAGATGTTTTGAATTTTGGTTTTTGTCTATCTTGTTTCAGTCCCCATAAAGATGGATGCTTCGGAAATTGATGGAAAAACAACAGATGGAGTTGCCAAAGAACCTGAAGAGATGCTTGAAACTCGCGATGAAATGCTATCAAGGCACAGGTAGCGGAACTCTCCAAATCCATTAAGTTTGTTGTTATTTACCTCATTGTTACTGTTTGCTCTGTTAATAGCCTGATATAGTTTCAGCTGTTATTCAACATCATCAGTTTAGTTTATTTCAAGAATTTACATGCAAAATATCTTTTTGTACTGGAAATTTTGGTTCAACTAAGATTTATCTGTTACTGTTGATCAGATTAATTTGTTATAGTTTGGATTCCCTAAATGAGTAATTTATTGGAAGGTCTGTTGTTGGCGTCTAAAACATGTTGTATGAGCAGGAGAGAGATATCACAGCTACAGAACAAAGAAATTGAACTAAAAAAGGCGGCCGCAAAAGGTAGCAAGGCTGAACAAAAGGCCAAGAAAAAGCAAGTTGAGGAAGAGATCTCTCAACTTTCTGCTAAACTGAAAGAAAAGCATGCGGAAGAACTTGCATCATTAGGATATAGCAACATTAATGGAAATGACAAAACCAAACTGGATACTTTGGTGAAGGCCATAGCTGGGGTGTCTGTTTCTGCTCAGCAATTTGAGCATGCAAAGCCAAGCAAGGGTGCAAAAAGGCGAGAGAAACGAGCTCAGCAAGATGCAGAAAGAGAGAGAAGAATTCAAGAAGAGCAAAACAATATTGTAAGTGATCGAATGATTGAAGATGAGAAATTGGAGAAAAAGCTTGAACCTCTTGGATTGACTGTTAATGAGATAAAACCTGATGGGCACTGCCTCTATCGAGCCGTGGAAGATCAGCTGTCCCTACTTTCCGGAGGTTCTTCTCCTCATAATTTCCACGATCTTCGTAAAATGGTGGCCTCTTATATGCGGGAATACGCATCAGACTTCCTTCCGTTTTTCCTGTCCGATAACGTTGTTGAGGAATCAGATAATTCATTGTCCGACAGATTTGAGAATTACTGTAAAGAAGTTGAATCTACAGCAGCATGGGGAGGACAATTAGAGCTTGGGGCATTAACACACTGCCTGAAGAAACCCATAATGATATATTCAGGATCTTTCCCGGACGTGGAGATGGGTAAGGAATACAAATCTGATGCATGCATAAAACTTTCATATCATAGGCATGCATTTGGGTTGGGGGAGCATTACAACTCTGTCGTGCCAAATTTGATCAGATAGGTTATAGTGTTTTACTTGTAAAAAGCTGATCATTTATCCATGCACGTTTATTCTTCTGAAATGCCTTGGATTGGATAACACCATTCTGATCTCGATATGATATTCATATTTGGAACTACAATTACACGTTGTTCTCAATGATTATTTTTATTATTCTGTTTTTTCTTGGCATCATGACCATGGTTCATGTATTCATGTGCCTTGACATGGAAAAACGGTTTAACTGTGTGTTTTGAATTACGGTTTGAAAAAAGCATGGCCTGGACCATGTAGCACACGGTTTGGCCGGTTTGATTTTGGTTCTGATTTTCGAATCGGCAGTTTGAACTGATTCTGGTTCGTTAGTTTAGGTTTATTTTTTTCAGCTAAAAATTAACTGAATCGCTGATTCGGAACCGTAAACCGCCAGTTTGAATCGGCAATTCACGGTTCAGTATTCCTAAAAACCGGAACTGGACCTTGAACTAGCTAATTCCGGCAATTCTATCCCGGTTTCAGTTCGTTTTTTCACCTCTATACGTGCCTATCACGGTTGAGACATAGAATCAGCAGAAGCTACTACCCTCTCCATCCCACATTATTATTGTATGTTTCTGAGTGAATTTCGATTGTGCTAGATCGTTAGATGACTTAAGTACAATGGTCACACATTGATCTTCTACTATCTGACAGAAATTACCTCAGAATCTTCTAAATTTGCAGAGCAGAGAGACCCATCAGGCATATTGTTAACAAAAGAACATCAGTAATTTTCACTTGGCAAATATCTTATCTGATATGAAGAAGTTACATGTAATGCACACATCAGAAAATTCTACCAGATGATTCTGATTCCGGGGTTTGTACTAATTGAAAGAAACATGAGAGGGCACCACACTATGAGCTAAAAACTGACCTCTGAAATCGTGATGAGCCAGGTTCCAAATCTTCTTATTATGGAATGAACTATTCTGTGTTATTTCCACATCTTCATATGCTGCATAAAGTATGGAAAGGATATACATTATATTCTTATGATTCCAACTTGCAAATAGTGGTGAAGCCGCGACAAACAAGATGGAAACTTGAAGAAAATATGATGAGCTGTGCAACAATGACAGATGGTGGTCTAGAATTTCCTCAGGAATATCACTTCTATCTTCCTTTTTTCCTGATTTAGTGGCTGAATATTCTTGTAATAAAGTAAAACATCTTTGAGTATAAATGTTATTAAAATTAATGATCACTGTTAAAGCACGATGCTTAAATAGCAGATCAAATTACCGAAGAGCTTAATGTATGGAATATCTTAACTATAATGTTTGACAAGTGTATAGAATAATATGATTTGGTGGGTCATCAAGAAATCTACTTACTTTCTTTCAGCTTGTACGGCCTTTTACGTTTAGTGATGTTGCATGGCTAGATTAATAAGCATAAGTTTGTTTTTGTCTCTAAATTTCTGCTTTTTTGCCTTTTGTTATCAGCTTTCGGTTTTCTTGCACAGAGCTTGTAGGAATCTCATATGGGATATAAAGTTAGCAACCAACTGGAGAGACCCTAATTCTTCCACTCCCACTCATCAGATTCTTTATATCAGATAAGTATACTTGTTCTATTCGTCCAAAACAAAAGAGGTGAAAAAATTGCAACGCAACTGGTAAACTAGAATTGAAATTGGGCCGTCAAAATTAGCTAGTTCACAGTTCGGTTTCGATTCTTATAAACAATGAACAGTGAACTGTCGATTTCGAACTGGCGGTTCAGTGGAGAAACCGAATCTGAATCAATGAACCGAAACCAATCCGAAAACTGGAGCCGAAATCGAACCGACTGAACTTCGTACTACATGGATTGGCTCCGATTTTTGCTTAGCGAACTGACAGTTTGAACCTTTTTTTATCTCTAGTCTCTCCGTCTCAAATTGATAGGCATCCTAAGTAATAGTTGTTATGTAGTTTTACATATTTTTTATTTAATAAATTATTTTAATTAGATAATGAAACGAGTTGATGAGACATTCAAAGACACGACATCAGTCTTTACAGGATTCTTAGCAGATTAGAACTCTTGTTGCATTAGACTGCTTGTTAGACTTTAGATAACTTTATCAAACACATTAGTATTATCTTATTAGACACTTTAACATTATCTAGTTAGAGTTTTATTTTGTTCATAACTTTCCTTGGAGTGCTATAAAAGCACCTACGATGAAGCTTAATAAATTAATTTTCAGACTCAATTTTTATCTCTTGTGAGGTTTCAATCGTTTTCGATTGTGTTTATTTCGAGTACGTTTGTACTCGCGCTTTCGCGCTGCGTCATGAGTATTTAACACTTGTTCTCACAATATTAGCAATTCAATATTGCTCTTTAAGTTCTTGTTTCTATACCATAATCCCTTAAAGAACTTTGCATTGCTGGTGACTTTATTCTTTGTTTGTTCCTTCCTACCAATACAATGGAGTTGGCATGACATTTCAAGAAATTAATCTCTCAACCAATAAATTTATTATCAGATGCAAAATACTTTCCAGTTCCACTGTCAAATATATATTGGACCAAAAAATGAAATCGATTGCTCAAACCAGATACCAGTAATAAAGTATCCTGCAATTTATTCCCATTAGGCTGATATGATTCTATCAGGAAAAAAAAATGAGCAGTCCAATTTGGCTCTCACTTTACAACAACTATAAATACATCACAGATGTTTCCAATGTTATTCACAACACAGCCTACAGATTTCTCTGCAACAATATACAAAACATTTCATTTTCTGGCTTACCTGAATGGACATTATTAAGAGATTAGTTCATGAAAAACCAGTGGTGATCTTTACCAGGAGCACTTGTGACATGTGCCACTCAATCAAGACTCTGATATGTGGATTTGGTGCAAACCCTACTGTTTATGAGGTTGATCAAATCCCAAATGGACAGCAAATTGAAAGTGCATTGCAGCAACTAGGATGTCAACCAAGTTTGCCAGCTGTGTTCATTGGGCAAGAGTTTGTTGGTGGTGATAAGCAGGTGATGAGTCTTCTTGTGTAAAACCAGCTTGGTCCACTGCTAAAAAGAGCTGGAGCTATTTGGATTTGGAATGACAGGCAGTAGTTTATTTCTTTCAGTACTGATATTATATACAGCAGGAGTGTTGTTACTGCATAAAATGTAGAGGATTGTGATAGGAGGGTCATCTTTTGTATAAGTTTTTAGAGGACCTGTTGAAATTAACCTCCATGTGATGGAATGCAATAATCCATTAAAAATAAAAACAAAATTATTTACTTTTTTTTTTTATTACAACAAAATTATTTACTTAGTATGTTACAATGTTAAAGCTGACAAAATCTCTTGCTGTCTTCCAATTTCTGAAGAAAATATGGCTGCAGTGATGGCTTGATTTAGAGCTGGGATAGTTTACTGCAAGATTTTGCGTGTTTAGCGAACATAATTAAACGACCACAACTATGGTCGATAATTCAGCGATCACGTAGTCACTAAATATATATAAAAAACAAATTTGCGACCACTCGGTTACAGCACAACAGAGAGTATCAAGATTATCGAATTCGGATTAGTCAATAGTGTCTGCAAACCGATGATTGGATAAAAAAGAACTGTTACGACATCAAGTGTGTTTAAAGATAGTATCATGTATAGTATCATGATTCTTATCAGATAATAGAGTCACCTCAATGAATACTCACTGCATGCACCAATACAAGAATTTATGAAGGTGGTGCACCACGTGATCAGAAAAAGAAGAAAACAAATACTACTGATCATGGAGATAGATGCCTGAAACCACTTACAGAGCTTTCATGACAGATGTATCTAATCAAAATTATCGAAGAGAAAATTAAAGCAATTCCACTGTAAAGATTTGGAGAATAATATGTATCTCGATAAGATCATATATCAGTAAGAAAGTATGAATATTATCCTGTACTCCTGTCCTGTTTTTGCACTTGAAATGACGTCGTATAATTTTGTCCTTAAATTCCATATCCTGTGTGTGCTTGTACTTGAAAACTATAATTGAAACGTGAAAGTTCATCAGATTTCGAACTTTTGCAGCTGGCAAACAAATAGTGAAGGAAAGTTGACAGTTTGCAGAACAAAATCTGAAGAACCTTAATCAAATCTGTGATGCTACGAGCCGACTTTGCATTACGCTTTATTGTGTTGTTGGACATGTACCCGCCAAAGTTGACATTCCACAATGAACAGTTTAATATTTGTATTTATTCTGATGTTACTCTCCTACTTGCGCACTGGCAGATAGAGATAGACACAAGAACTGTAAAACCAGAGAATGCAGAAGAAATTTTTTCGTCTTGAACAGTAGTAATGTTCTTTTGGGTAACAGATGGGTGATGGAGATAATGATCAAATGAAGAAGACAATATAGTAATATGATCAAGTGACCCTGCAAAATTGACCCTTCATACTATCACGAGCCAAATAAAGCAAGATGGTCCTACTTCTCCTGACATTTCGCCATCATATATATAAATTCATTACTTTTGAAGGTACACGTACGAATGAGATCAATAAAAAGCTGAAAGAAGAGTTTAACTATGATTGCACAAACTATCTAACTCAAATTCTTAGAATTTACAACTGATTCTTTTCAAATGGAGGAAAATCTTAGCCATTCCAAAATCCATTTAGTCATTATCTAGAGGCATACTGATCTTTCTGGAAAATTTTTCTGTTTTAACATCAAAAGATTTTGAAAAGTTATTCTCCAGAAATTCGATTCAAAATATGCATTAGTAACTTTCACTGCAGAAATTTGAAATCTTATGTAATGTTAACAGCTATTTGTGATAAGATCAATTTCATAGAATATTACCAAATTTATAAGAATAAAGAAATCATTCTACTTGTTTCAACTGTTGTTTCAAATAAATATCGAAGATTAATCTGCTTTGAAGCTTATCAGACTAGAAAATGAGCTTTACAGTGTCGTCAGTTATTTAAAACTGAGTAAAAGGACGTTAAAGTTTCTTTCATATACAGTTACAGATCCGATCAATATTACTTTTCTGATAATGATTTACCAAATAAGTAATTATTCTTCTTGATTAACATACTTTCATAATGTTCTGTTATGGTTTTACTAAATATGGTAAGTATCTCGTTGTTACAGCAACTAAAACAGTTTATGAAGAGCACTAACTTCCGTGTTTTCTGAGAATATTACAAGTAGAGGCGTCCAAGTCAAGGTATCTTCTTTGTGTACGGTCCTTACAATGGTATTTGTGATCTGAACGTGCAATAAGAAGGGCAGATTTGGCTTCTCGGAAAGCATCGTCTCTAGCTTTTGGTTTTCCTTGTGTTTAAGTCACTGCGAATCTTTCTGTGCTAAAAAGAAAGTGCTTCTCCAATGGATAAAGGCAATTCCTTCCACAACTGAGAAGATGCTCAGGAAAAAAAAGATGGAAGAGAGATTTATGATGTGAAACAGAACGAAAAGAAAGAAGAAGACGCACTTTCAAAGCATTTTGCATATTTTAAATATGATCTCTCCGATTTCCATAATGAAGATGGATAATCTCTGTCATGAATCAGATGAAATCTTTTCAAGATTATTCTTCTTGTACGTGATGTTTTTTTCCTGCATTATAAATAGACCTCAATGAAGGTGCAATTTCATCACAACAAAACCTTCCAAGTTCCAAGCTCCCTCAACAAAACTTCTTAACACTACTCATCAATGGAAGCAGTGAGAAGATTGGTAGAAGGACAAGCAGTGGTGATTTTCAGCAAAACTTCCTGCTGCATGAGCCACTCTGTGACATCTCTCATTCGCGGCTTCGGAGCAAATCCAACAGTCTATGAGCTTGACAAAATCCCAAACGGAAAGCAAATTGAGAAGGCACTGGTGCAAATGGGTTGCCAACCAAGTGTTCCTTCAGTATTCATAGGGCAAAGGTTCGTCGGTGGTGAAAGCCAGGTGATGAGCCTCCATGTCCAGAACAGACTAGTCCCATTGCTCATGGAAGCTGGAGCTCTATGGCTTTAGAAGAAGCATTACAGTCACTATATAAGCTTCTAACAGTCTTAACGAATCCAAGCTTCTTCCTTATGTTCTTTGTTCCCTTATTATAGCATTATATTAAGATGAGACGGCTTTGATACTATATAGAGCTATGAGTCCAGTCTTGATGCATTAGTTTAGCTGGAACACAAGTTTTTGTTGTACTTGTGATGTAATCCTGCTTGTAGTACTACTGAGTTACTTGAGACAATAAAAACACCATGATTATTGTCGGGTTATAATGCATTGTCTGCTTTAAATGATCTGAATTTCTTTCGAACTATATTGTCTGATTGATGAACAAGCATAGACTTGAATACTTCATGCTCTTTCTACCATCAAAATAATGTCTCTTGTGTATGAATCCATGAAAGTACAATTTCAGTCCTGAATTCAGCGAATGCTCGTTAATATATGGTAACATTATGTTGTAAAATTTGGTTGCAGCTAACAAATTAAAGAAGAGAGAGAGAAAATAGTATGGACAAGAATTTTACAGAAAACTCAATATAATTTCTGCTAAAAACCACAGACAAAGAATTTTATTATGATGAAAAACAAATAAGAGTTTGTTTGTCTCTTTTTAGGAGGGTGACAAACGTAGTCCTTTCCTAACTACGAAAGCGTGAACGAAGTTAGAAAAATAAAACGCGAGCGTGCCAGGAATTTTTATGTTATTCCAAACAATAAAGTAAAAGAATTGAAATGCGTAAAATCTGAAATTAATCAAACGATTGTTAAATGAAAAAATTAGGATGATTTCTTGCCACGGGGCGCAATATTGTCAAGTCAACAATAAATAAATAACAAGAAAACTGAATGTAAAGGCAACATGTAACGAAAATACGAAAAATAAAGCTTCTTAATGGCTAAAAAAATACTTTAAAGTAAGAGCAGAGTTGCTGTCTGATGATGGATGATTGATTGCTCCAAAATAACAATAAAACTGAAATAAAACAGTAAAGATGCAAGAAAATATGTAAAAACAGATGTTGTCAATGAAAAAAACAAGGGTTTTCAATGGCTTGAAAATAACATAAAGTAGAAGCAAAATGCTATCAAAGAGGTTGATGGATGTCATTTGCCGTTCTATTCTCTAGATTTATAGAGCTTCTGACGGGAATTGTCTTCTTTTGGCAGCAAAATACTTTCCTTTGACAGAAAAATATTTTCCTTTGGCAGAAAATTATTTATTTTTTATAGAAATCAAATATTTTCTTAATTGATTTTATTTGCCTTGCATAGCAAATTAAATATTTTTTAAATATTTGATTCATTTCCTTTCTTATCAAATTGACTTCATGATATTTTCTGTTAACTTATTCATAATTGAGCTTGTCTGGTTAACTCGGTCCGCGAACTAGAATTATTTTTTGGTGAAAAAAGAGTTACAACAATCTCTCAATTATAAGAAGAATGACACTTTTATTTCTCTCTTATAATAGAGAAGAACACACCTCTTTTTTGGCTACATACACAAAATTGTTTCTTCAAAATTATGAAGTCACTGCCTTTATATAGAGCACACCACCTCATTTGATTGCTAACTCATTATGAAAATAAACATGATCATTACAACTCATCCTAAGTTATAATTAATGTTCAAACTCAATTTGAACTCTATCAATACAACTCATACTTAGTTGTAAGTTTAAGTCCAAATTGAATTTGACTTCTTAAAGATAAGAATTCTCTTAATTATCATATAAAGTTTAACATTCTTCCACTTGAAGATTTGATTGGAGATAAATCAATCTTCATACCATTCTTTCTTCCTTGTCATTCTCTGTTGTTTATGTTTCTACCAGGCCACAAGAGGACCAACACCAAATAAATTTTCAGTATTGATTGTTTTTGTCATAAAATCTGCAATGTTTTCTTTTGCATGAACTTTTTGTATATACATTGTTCCTTCCTCTATTTTTTATTGAATAAAATAATACTGAACTCGAATATATTTTGTTCTTAGATGAAATGTTAGATTTCTTACCAAATGCATGATATTTTGACTATGACAAAACAAAAAAAAATTTTGTTCATGTTCAAGTTCCTCCATTACCATTTTGAACCAAATTACTTCTTTGCTAACTTCCGTAGTTGCTATATATTCTACTTTTCTCATTGATGTAGCCACAATAGGTTGTAACTTAGAACACCAACTTACAATTCTACCAACAAGTAAAAACACATATTTAGTGTGGATTTGCTTTTGTCAATGTCTCTTGCATGATTAGCATCAACAGAGCCTTTAATGATAAAGTCTGATCCTCCATAACATAATCATAATGCAACATTGATTGTCCCCTTGATGTATTTGAATACTCTTTTTACACTCCAATGCTCTCGACCATGATTTGTCATATAACGATTAACCACTCTCACTGCTTGTGCAATGTCTGGTCATGTACAAATCATGGAAAATATTAAGCTTCTCACTACAGATGCATGCAGTAATCGAGACATATTCATCTTCTCCTCATTATTGTTAGGACTCATACTAGAAGATAACTTGAAATTAATAGAAAAATGGGTAGAAACTGGCTTATAATTTTTTATATTGAATCGTTGCAAAATTTTCTTCTAGTAATTCTTTTGTGAAAGTCATATCTTCCTATTATTTTTGTCTTGATAAATTTGCATCCCCAAAGTCTTATTTTTCAGTCCTAGGTCCTTTATTTCAAATTTTCTAGTCAATTGTGTCTTCAATTCCTTAATACAATCTTTGTTGGGGATTGCAACCAACATGTCGTCTACATACAACAGCAAAATCACAAAATTATTTTCATCAAACCTCTTAAAAGATGCACAAGGGTCTCCATTAAGTCTCTTGTATCCAAGGCTCACAATGAAGGAATCAAATCTCTTATACCAACACCTTGAGGCTTGTTTAAGACCGTATAGAGATTTGTTTGACCTGCAAACTAAGTTCTCCTTTCTTTTTTCTTCAAAACCTTTTGGCTAGAGCATATAAATTTTTTCTTTAAGATCTCCATGAAGAAAAGCACTTTTCACATCTAGTTGCTTTAGATGTAGGTCAAATGTAGCACACATTATCAAGACAAAACAAATTGTATTTATTTGCACAACAGGAGAAAATGTCTCATTAAAATCGATACCTTCTTTTTGAGCATATCCTTTACCACCAATCTAGCACGATATCGCTCCACTTAATTATTATTATTACGTTTGATTTTATAACTCATTTGTTGCCAATGAGTTTTCTTCCTTGAGGTAATGACACAGGTTTCTAAGTCTGATTCTTATGAAGAGCTTCAATTTTTCTTGCATTCCTATCATTCACTGAGATGCATCTAAGCTAGTCATTGCTTCTTGGAAAGTTGATGGCTCTCCATCCTCAATTAAAAGCCAGTATGCAATATTATTCTCCATAATATAATCTGAGTGCCAACCTGATTGCTTTGTCAAACGATTTGATCTTCGAATTTTTAGCTCTTTAGTAATTGTTGGTCCTTGTTCCTCGTGCTCTGACACTGCTTTAAAAGAATTATTTTATTAAGATTTTTTTTCTACCTCTACTGATGTAGTCTCTGAAATTTTGTTTTTTATGCTATCATCACCTTCTTCATTTTGTAATTTATCTTCAATGAAGATAACATTTCTGTTGATAATAACCTTATAGGCAGTGGCATCCCATAGGCAATACTCCTTCAGGATATTCCAATAAAAGATATTTTCTAGATTTTGGATCTAATTTTGTACTTTCTTGAGCATTCTACATCACATACACAGGACTCCTAAATATATGGAGATTAGAATTATCACTTTTCTTACTCAGTCCTCATTTCTATCAGCGTCTTCAACTCAATTATCGTTGATGGAGATCGATTGATCACATAGTAAGCGGTATTAACGGCTTCTGCCCAAAATGATTTTTCTAAGCTTGAAGTTCGCATCATCGCTCTTGTTCTTTCTAAAAAGGTTCTATTCATCCGCTTTGCAACTCCATTTTGTAGAGGAGTGTAAGTGACCGTGTTCTAGCAAGCGTACTAGATCGGTGTAGTTTTACCTAGGAAGTATACCCTCCAGGATCGAATCTCACAGGGAACGGTGTATTTAAATCGACTAGGTGCAATTAAATTAAAACAGAAAAATAACGAATATGAA
>CANYCX010389272.1:0-12643 GCA_948193385.1 Breynia disticha f. nivosa | reverse complement strand
CCGCTGAATTTCTAAATTTTGGATTATGTTTTATATTGTTGTTGTAATTGATTTGGGCCCGAGTTTGTTTTTAAGAAAATTGTATTTAATTTTCTATCTCCTCTAACTTATATTCGAATTAACTCTGATTTTACAATTATTTTATAAAGATTGTTAATTAAATTGAAAATGGGATTTTATTTTTGGGGTTCACACATTAGACTTCCCATATTTGTTGGTGTACGGTGATTCTAAATTGATCATCAACTAAATTCTCAAAATCTATGATGTCAAGAAGGTTGAACTGCTCTCATATCATAAATATGATCTTAGTGACCAACGTGGCAATAATTGGAATGTGATATAATTGCAATACTAAGTTTGCGAAATTTAGACGTAATCGCATTATTATGCAATCGGGATTTTATTTGTCGAAAATCAATATTTGTTTTAATGGTTTAACGAGAGCTTAAGTAATAAGAATTACTTATGCTAATTGGGTTAGTCTTAATTTAAATCATAGTTGGTATGAATATTGGGCTTAAACTAAAATTTTGTTGATGATTAAATATTGAGTATATTCATCGAGGTAAAAAAATTAGTGAATCGGGAAAGGTTTAAGTAAAGAGAATTACTTATAATAATTAATGTGGTATTAATTATGGTATCGATTTAAGAGTTATTGGGTCATATAGAATTTCCCGCAAAGATTATTTGTTAATTTTTGAAATTCTATTGTGAAATTCATTGTATGTGCATGCATTCTTTGTGGACGTAATAACTTATTGTGTAATAAGTTGACAATACCATTCATTGGGTATTGGCAAGATGTAATGAGAATTAAGTTGAAAATTACCATTTGTCGGGCATTAAAATTTAAGTTCAATGTTCATTATTAATGTTTAATAAGTTTAAATATTATATGGACGTGTAAATTGTTTAGTACAATTTATTAAAAATGTTGCATTTCTCGATAAATAAAATTTTCGTAATTTTAGTTTATCACATAATGAACATGATTTGACGAAGTCATAGTAACTTAGAAAATGAAACTAAAATGGAATTTATTAGTAATAGTTAAATTTTGGTCTAGTGAATGTAGTAACCCAAATAATTCTGTGGTTCTATGTCAAGAGCTCGTTTTATGTGAACCAAAAACTAGATTAAGATTGAATGTTTCAATAGTAAATTCAGTATAATGCTAAAATTCTTTATTTCGAACGTAAAAAATTAGATAGTATTATTTATTTATTTTTGTAATAATTATTTTCTATTTACTACTCTAAAAGTCGATTAATATTAAGATAAATGTAATTGAGCGTTAGGTTTAGGTAGTATTAATCCTATAGGTTGGAAATTAGTTTTCCAAATGCACGATTAAAAATTACGTTTTTTAACACCTTGATTTTGTAAGTCAAAATTCAAGGAAGTACTATAGGCTCAATATAATTTTGGGTTTATGCAAAGTGGAATAAGAGGATTCTATTGTGTACATCATTATATTTTGTGTAATAAATGATGAGTGAGTAAGATTACTAAGAATCATATTAGTATCGAATTTAATGGATCAGTGGATCGAGGTCTTTGACTTCTACATTTGATACTTAAACACAAGTATTGTGTATAAAAGCTCAGAAGCTTATATGATTCATGAATTAGTAATATTAGTTCATTGGTAACTAATTGCACATAAATACACCAAAAGATGTTATCTATCCCTTAGGGTAGTTTATCCAAGTGGGAGACACATGGAATAACAACCTAAACTTGATAAATATATGGAGTTATTTGTGAAAAAAGTTCTTAGAGAGAAATTTGAGAAATTTCTTAAACTAAGGACAAGTGGTAAGGAATAAGCTTAATAATTGGAATTCTTAAGAATTGAGAGATTTGTTAAACTAAAGTGTATTTTGAAACATGGAATCAAGATGTTTTTAGCAAAATATCTTAATTATTCAAAGTATCAAACTTTTGGAGTATACACTTTAAGGTGTTAAGTGTATCATGTCTAAATATGTTGTTTAATGTTTCATATTTCTAAGATGACAAATTCAAAACTTAATCCTACTTGTTGAAGAATTAAGTAGTCTTCATTAATGTTTGAAGAATCTAAGTAAGAAAAGTCAAACACATCAAGAGTGATGCAAAAAGTGGGAGTTAGGAAGTTCTTAACTTATAAAAGTGGGTCTTGTAAAGTTAAAGTCTTCTTTAGCAAGGCACTTCAGTATTAATTTATTAAAGTGCATTTTTAATGGATCTTTCAATGATAATATTTTTGTTTACATTATGTTTGACTATGCACTACAAATCTCTAATCAGTTAGAGATAAATTTTATCATTTTTTGTTCAAACATTATCTTAGTGATAATGTAATCTCATTGTGCATAATTGTAGCCTAGATTAGCCTAAATTGTTTTGAACGATTAGCTAATAGTTAGAATTTTAGAAAATTCTTTAAGTTCAGTTACCTAGTTTTGTTTGATGTCTATTACGATAAACTAATAGTGTGGATATTAGTTTAGCTGAATTCTTATTGTAATCCAATTTTTATTGTCATTAGTTGATGATGAGTGTGAGGGGTAGGCATAGGCCTAATGTATTTATCATTTTATGGTATGACTATTATTGTAATAGTTATAGTTGCTTAAGAAGTATCATGTTAATGAGAGCATGTAGTTGCTTCTTGGATCTTGTTTGTAAAGATGTCATTCAGCCAAAGTTGCTAAGACCGACTAATATTGTGAGTGGATTTGATTGAAGTCTAATTTTAAATGATGACATGGATTTAAATATGAGATATTTATAATTTCTATTGCATAACACAAGTTATTTGAACAAAAGGAAGAATCATTCTTCTTAATCATGTTAAGATGTCTATTGGCTCATGCCATATGATCCTTAACATACCCTCAATGTTTGTTGCTTACGATTCTTGTGAATTTTGTGGTTTAGTCATGGGAATGATATAACTACGTTTGTTCATAACAAGTTATTTCAAATGAACACGTAGATTTTAGTCATTAAAGACTAAAGTTATACGTGAAGTGCTTTTAATAAAATATTGAATTGTGTCATGTTGACATATATTCTCATTGGATGATATAAGTAGACTTATATCAACGAGTGTAAGCAACGAACATAGGTAATCAAATATTCGTGAATCGTTTTATAAATTGGAATATAATGGATGTGTCCATGTTTATATAAGATTTTAGGACTATTTTTCCTTCTTGAACAGTCCATTGAAGTGGGAGAATTTTGAAGAAAGAAGAGGAATTGATGTGTAAAGTATTTAGCAATATTTTATGATTGTAGTTAAGTATTGTAACAACATCTTTCTTTAGTGCAAATGGTCCTGATCTTGACTTCAATGGATGTTAGTTTCAGTGGGAGCTAAGTGTTCTCTACTCATGTGAAAATTTTTTAATTTTGAATTTAAGAATTTTAGAGTTTTGAACATAATCCTAGTAGTTTCTTAACTTCAGTGGGAGTTTTAGAGCTTAATCCCAGTGGGAGTGTTCCAAATGTAAAGATAATGTTTTAGTTACATGTTTTTAAGATTGGAAATATGTATTTAAAAGAGCCTTGGAGCAATAACTAAGTGTTGAATTGTTCATGATTCTTTTAGTAACTTCATTTGTCAAGAATAAGCTGTCGAAGCTATCTCATCCAATTTTACTATGTTGTTGGATTTACTAAACATAATGTGAGTGACATTTGTTGGATCAAAAGAGAGTTGAGTACTAATTGATCTAACCAAAACAATGAGAACAAAATGATATTATTTTTTAATAAGTTTTAGTTATGTCCTAAAATAGTGTTGGGATCATGTTGGATACGAAGTCCAATGCGATAAGGTTCATAAGAGCATTAATAATCGCAATTGGATGTGTGAAACAAAGTTGAAAAGAAGTTGTAAAACTATTTCACTTGTTGTGAAATTTACCTCGAATGGATTTAGTCAAGAAGACTAGTCTAATTTCTAGACTCATAAATCTTAAAGGGAGATTTTAATTGAGAGAATGTGTCTCATAATACAAAGTGACAAAACATAAGAGTGTTTAAACTTTGTGAGTCAGAAATGAATTCATGTGAATTTAGTTATTCTTATTTGTGTATTAGTAATAAACGAGTGGCTAGAATTAAACTATCTAGCATGATAAGAAAAATTTATAAGTTAGCTTTGAAAATAAGTTTTCAAGTTGGTATATTAAGATTTTGTTAGTCTTGATAATAGGTTTTGTATCCATAACTAATTATATAGAGAAAAATGATTCACTGTCATACTTTATGGTAGTCTACATATAGCATGTCTTGTTTAGTACGAGAGTGCAACTTGTTAAACAAGCAAGAATTTTGTAGCGTAAAATTGAGTGACTTAGGATACAAGTTTTAGACTTGTTTTGTATAAGAGATGGTTCTATTATGCTAAAAGGAGTATTAGCTAGAAGTAGACAAATCTAATCCATAAGTAGGATTAGTGGTAGTAGTATGAATGATACTTGTGAAATGCTAAAATGTTTGTATAGCATCGATAAAGGATCTAAAAGTGGAAATGGTGTTGCATTGTTCTTACATAAACTAAGAGGGTAGAAAGTAAAAAAGCAAGTTTTTCATGTATAAAGAGTTAGAACTATTATACGAAGAGGATTTTTGGAAAGATAGATTTTGTGTACTATCTATGGTCCAACTGTCTCGAAAATATATGACTATCTCAGAAGATACTCATACTCAATAACTTAAAGGACTTAATCGAATACAGGTATCGTTTGAGTCAAAAAATGTCTTTATTGCATAAGAATTACCAACTTAGAGTTCATTTATAAGTCCACAAGAGATTTTAAAAGTAGATCCGTTGGTTAAAATTTCATGTCAAAAGAAATTGGTTTGATGAGAATTGGTGACGTGGCAAATGTCTGAGTAACATATAGCATTATACGTAAAACTATTGTGTATAGTTTTATAGAGCATGTTGACAAAAGTAGTCTACTCACATGGGCGTGTTACTTGGATTTTATCTTTGTGATAGAAAGGCAAAAATAGATAGTTATTAGGGAAACATACAATAATCTAATACCACTTAGAAATTATATCGTTGAATATGTCATGATATGTTGGGTCATGTAATTTATAAATTCGTGAATATGAATTTATAAATACAAATATTATGGTAAGCTAGACTAGTATTTAAGTTCTGTCAAATGCTAGAAGCGCAGTCCTGGAAAAGGCTAAATAGTGGACTGAGGGAAGGTGCTCTGTGCACTGAAGACAGAAGCTTTTGTGTGATGTAATTTTATAAATATGCGTTTATAAGTTGAGAATACATCACAACACTATCGAGTATAGTGTGTATAAGCCGACCAAGGGATGAAAAATGATTAAATTGAAATTCATCTCAATTTTTCTTATGTGACACCTAGTAGCAGTCAAGAGAATTTCTATATGTTCCTTTCTTACTTTGATATTATTGTGAAGCATGTGTCATAGTGTTTAATTTGATTATTTGTATAAATAGGTTGCACTAGCTACGAGTGGGCAAACGTTGACTCTTTAGTTAGATGCTATGACATATGGTGGATCAATAGTAAAGGAGAAAGATTATTTTTGAAGATATCACTCGAGTTCATATAACATAGGGCCCAAATTATTGTGTTCTTGTGGGAAATTTGATTAATATGGTTAATCACTGGTTCTTTTAAGATATGTAATTAGTGTTTATGACAAAATTATGTGAGATCATAACGAGTCAAAATTGGTGATTTTAGGAAAGTAATCTAAGGAATAATCACATTTAGCTGAAAATAGAAAATAGCGAGTAATCTTCTATTATACTTGAGTTGTTTAAGTGCCAGAAGCTCAAAATTTCATTGAAGGTCGTGCGCCCGCACTACATAAGATGGAAAATGATGCCTAAAAGAGAGAATTTGTACTCGCAATCGTCATGTGTATTTGTTAGAGGGAAAGCAGTATCCTGCCATATTACAACATTGACACACTCACTCGGTGAAATGAGACCCCCCCTACAATCATCCCATATCAAATCCCAACAGCCCCGCGATGGATCTTTAAAAGCTTGAAGTTTGTACTTGGCCCCCCAGTTTGGCGAGAAAATCAGCGACCCGATTCCTTTCTAAATATGTATGCTCCATTCTCATAATCCAGTCCCTAGCCAAAATTCTCCTACAGCTCGTAAGGAGTGGAGTTAGCGGATGAGTCTCCTGAATCTGTCATTTTAGTAATGTTAACGCAGCTTGTGAATGCGTAGCAACAATGAGTCTTCTTATGCCTTTCTCCTATAAAATCTGAAGGCCATGATGCAATCCCCACAGCTCCGCTTCCACTATAGATGTTATGCCTATGCTTGCTAAAAAACTAGTGATCGCCCTACTGTTATTGTGAATGATGCCCCTACATGCTGCCAATTGAGTTCCTCCCCTACTAGCTCCATCAGTGTTTAGCTTTGCCTAATCATGCGGTGGCTGAGACCAGCTGACAAGGATTTCCCTATGTATATGTTGGGGTTGTCCCCTTCAATCATATGCCTCTGCAATGATCTGGATGCGATGTTATGCCACGTCAGCAATCAGTAGTCAGCAGGAAAGGTCTTCCATTAAAGATGTGTTCATTCCATTTCCATTAAATTAAATTGCAGATTACTAGGAACTCTAAGTACCAAGGGGAATCTGCCCAAATCACATCGGTGGTGGTGCAATTTCGAATAACCCATTGGTCAAATTGTAAACTGAAGAAGGAGGATTACTTCCCAGCTGGTATAATGGCTTTCCAGAAGGCTGCGATAATTGCAGTCCCTGAACAAGTGTATAGTTGATTCCTGCTCTCTATGGCATAATGGACATCCTAGGTGAACATTCAGCCCCCTCTGAATGAGCAGCGATCTAGTGAGTATGCGTTTATGGAGCTTAAGCCATCCTACATATTTTTGTATCTCCATTATCTTGGTTTGCCATAATAAAGCCCAAGTTTTGTCATTTTCATGTGTTGTAGGGGAATCTGGCTACTGCTGCATCAAATAAATAGACTTAGCCAAACAATCGTCATGTGCGAGTGAGAGATGAAAGACTAATTTATTCTGCCCATGACGTTTGGGTTGTTCAATAAATGTAATTAAGTTAAGGGACTTAATTATGATTTATTTGGTTGAACGATTAAATTAGAAAAAATTTTAATTTAGGGACTAAAGTGTAAATTGTGCGTGGAAGGATACATATTCACTAATAGGTACCTCCACTTCGATAAATGAACCATCTCCTCATTCTTCCACGCACCAAAAGGAAGAGAAGAGAGAGATTCTTCCACACATCAACTTGTGATTTCTCTCTCAGTCCGGTGATCGGATTCTGTTATAGGATCAAGTGTGAAACATTGCCTGTATCCCGACGCGTCTGCGCATGTGGATACGAGCGTACCCTCAACGAGGTATCATTCTTCTTCCGCTGCATTGAACAGAATTCCATGTTTGATATTTTGTTCATTTTATTTGCGCTTAATTAATTATGTGTTAATTAATTAGTATTTATATTTATATGTCATGTATATTCGATTTCTTTCAGTTCTCCTTTATACTTTAGATATTTTTTGAAAATTTGAAAAAAAATAAAATTGATTTTCTCTCCTATTTATTCGAGTTTTCTATCAAGTGAGGTCCTCACTTCACCACCCCCTTCTACATGGTTCAAAAAGACTCATCTTTGTGCAAGAGACTCACTTAGCCAACATTTTGGTTTTGCTCTATCCAAACTTTTTCGGTTCCCAAACATTCCTTTTCTTCTTGTTATGGGGAACTTTTTGGATATTAAATGAACTTCCTCGTAAGATAATTTTAATGTGGCCAATTCCCTTATTTTGCAATCAGATTTGCTACAGAACCATCAACTCTAAGTAATTGTCCATCCTTTTCAATTCTAATTTTTTATGTTATATATGTCGTGTCTAAAAATATATGAGATATGAGTTGAAATAGATGTTTTTTAATCGATCAAAATTTTAGATGCTTTTTAATGAATCAAAACTTCTTCCCAAACTGATGTCCTGATTTCCGGCACACCAAAAATCTCAAAAAAAAATTTCGGCACAACAAATATGACCTCGTTGATATTATAATAAGCCTGATTGTCGATGTAATTGTCACAAAAAAAAATCCATATGACATTATTAAATTGCACATAACAGTCAACTAATGATAAGAAGACTCTTTCTTCACCAAATGAGAACTAAACGACACACCATCCATCGTTGAATCAGTTTATCAAGTAACAGGGAAATGATGCTCTTATAGGTTAATAAGTAATATATATAAAAAGGTTCTAATAGCATACAAACGCTTTGCCATCTCAACCAGAAAATTAACGCCGGTACCGAATCAAAAGAAAAATATGGCAGCACCAGTAACAACGTTCCCAGAACAGCAGGTAATCATAGACGTTTAAACCATTTTTTTAATATTTTGGTCGGATTTAGCGTAGTATAAATGTTCTTAAACCTTTTGTAGTAAGTTTATCTTAATAGATCATGAAGTTAAATTAAAAACAATCTAACATACATGCAAAAAATCATTTTGATCATGTGGACATATTTAACGTATTTGGTATGTGGGATTGATCACAGAACATTTAGGAGAATGATATTCAAAGAGCTACAGGTGTTGGAAGCTTGGGATTCCACGTAAACGAAGCCATTAATACAGTTGGCGGGGATGAAGATGACTACTTTTTTTGGTGCTGTGAATGCAGTTGGCTTCTTTGTTTTACATACTGCGGTAATTTCGATTGCTCGTCTATCGATCCGTCTGCCGTATTTTATTGTTCATAATCGTGGTGAAACAAATTGCAAAGCATATTTCTTAGATGGATAAATTGTGGAAATTAAGAAACTTATGCTATTTGTTTTTTTTTCCTCTTTTTATAAGTTTTCTTAAGTACTGTTTTTGTTAGTGTAAGTCCTAGCCCAATCAATTATCTATAACTTTTATTATTGAGTAATAAAATTATGAGACATTATTTTATCATATCATGTATTGACCTGTGGTATGTGTTTGATAAAATATCCAACAATGTTAATTAAGCACTTGAGGTATCAAGGTTGAGGACCTTGATAGTAGAACTTGAAAGATATGAGATTAACATTCTAAATATCCCTAGTCGCTTGTTTCTATATGAATAGAAAAGAATTAAGACTAGTATGTACTTTGTAGATGAGTATGTTCTATGAGTCATAGATAAATGAGATATCTAGCAAAGTGCATAGGTATAATGTAGAGCATTATACTTGTAGAGCGATCACCATTTGCAATGTCAAATGTTATCATTAGACTGGAAATCATTGTGTCTCTTGTTGTGATTTTTAGTGTACTTTGATATACGCCTAACGTGGCCGTAAAAGGTTGACAAGTATGGGTATGATTGGGTATACTACGAATCATGATTGAGAGTAGGAGTGAAGTGAAGGGATTGACCCTTTTAATAAGAGATTATATCACTGGCCGCTTGATAGACAAGATTGGAAAGAGTGTGGCCGCACCCGAATGAAATGATCAAGTCATTTATTCGAACTTATCAA
This sequence comes from Breynia disticha f. nivosa, assembly GCA_948193385.1. Lineage (NCBI taxonomy): Eukaryota > Viridiplantae > Streptophyta > Magnoliopsida > Malpighiales > Phyllanthaceae > Breynia > Breynia disticha. The sequence goes on along the minus strand of CANYCX010389272.1, from coordinate 3,088 downwards.
TTTTGTCATAAATATCAAGAAAAGTGATTTAGCATTAAATAAGGGTGTTAGCGACATGCCTTATGTTAAATCAAGATATCTACGTCAAGGGATTTATTTGAGTTGTAGTAGGACTGTTGACACTGCTCGTCAGCTATTTAATTTAGGATGATCATAGTGTCTTACTAGAGACCGCCTATGGTTTATAAGTTATTAAACTCATTACCTTTATTAAATAGTCCTACAAATCGCACACGGATAGCGAAAAACCTAATAGGGTAATTTCTTTATTTCACCTTAAGTCAAAATCTAGTTAGTGGACCGGGCTGGGCATTTGGGGTAATTTTTGTAAGTGGGCCCAAGATGGATGAGAAATATTTTTTAAATGAACTTAAGACAGATTATTTATTAAATATGATGTCTTAAATAATAAATAGAAAGAGAGAGAGAGAATCAAGGAGGTTTGTCTTAAATTAAGACAAGGCATGTCTTAAATTAAGACAATGATAATGTGTAGGATAAATTAAAAAGATTAAATCTTTTAATTATCCACAAGGATACACGGTTGAGGAGGTGCATATTTGAAAGGATTTTGAATTTTAATTCAAGACTTATAAGTCCTAAAGGTATTAGGATTGTTAGAGTTTTGACCTAGCAAAACTCTTGTTTTTAAAAAGACATGAGAAGAGAGAAAACATAAGAGTTTTTCCACATTTACAAGTCTTCCCTCCTCCTCCTCCTTGGCCGTGACTCTCCAACCATAAACACAAGAAAAATTAGGGTTTTGTTAGTGAGAGATGTGAGATTTAGGGGCTGATTATAAGATATAATCAACATGGTGCCCTCACTTTCACCAGAAACTCATCCGATTGACAGAAACTAAGGTGGTACATATCTTACCTTATGCTATTACACATTATTCGCTAATATGTGCGTTAATTCTGTAGTGAAACCACATTTGGGGTTTTAATTTGGTGTCACAAAGGTCACTTTAGTGTATACTAAATGGTAGTTACTGTTCTTGCCCAAAGAACTCACGCCAGTTGAAGGAGACAGCGAAAGGTGATCTTTTTCTTTAATGTTTCAGTTTTTTATGTCACTTTTTTATCAAACGATTGTACATGGCATGTGCTAGGTCGATTTTATGTTGATCTTGGATGATTCTTGCGTGTTCTTGATGTGTTTTTACGCTACCAAAAGTTTTTAAACACGTAGGAAACCCAACAGTGGTATCAGAGCGGTCATAGAAATCACTTAATGCATGTTTTAATTAATCGGTGGAAAGTTTTTGGTAAAAACGTGGAATGTTTTGATTAGGGAAGTAATTTGGATTATAATCTGACTTAGAATAGTAGGTTTTGATCCTAATTAACTTGAATTATGGCTGGTCACGTGTTATTATAATAGTTTTTCCATAAATTACAAAACTACTTGCATAATTGGATGCTTAATGACTATTTGGACATAGTTTTAGATCAATTATGGCTAAAATTAATTTTTATGGAATTTGGACTGTTTTTCTACTGTAGAACACGTGAATAGTGTTTAGGGTTTACTTTTGGACTGTTTTTAGCCTAATTTGATAAAATTACAAAACTAGGTGCTTTTTAGTAAGATTTAATGAACTAGTGGGCTAGTTTTAAGTTATAGGAATGCAAAATGACCTAAATGAAATTTTACTAAATTTTAGGGACCAAAATGAAATTTGGAAATGGAAATTTCTTGCTTGAAATTTTGTATATTCATGAATTTAATTTTTATTAAATGACATCATATAGTTTACACTTATATTATTATTTGTGTAAAATGTAAGGGGAAATTGAGCTTATTTTATTTTTTGGCACAAAAATAATTAGGCGTTGGTCTTCTGGGCTTGAGTAATACATTCCATGAATTTTTTGGGCTTCGCCCAAGCCCATCCCTAGGTCAACTCAAGGAGTCCAAATGCCCAATTTCTCTATAGGGCTTGGCTGAAAAACTTAAAATCGAATTTGTCATGTTTTAGGGTTGCATTGCATTTTTGTTTGAGCATGTGGGCCTTGGGCCCAGTTTGAGTGTTAGAAAAACATGTGTATGGATGAATTATTATGCATAATGCATTCATGGGCCTTATTCTTTGGGTTTGTAAAGGCATAAGCCTATTTTCCATTTATTGGGTTTGTAAAGGCATAAGCCTGTTTTTATTATACTAGGCTAGGATAGACTTAGTATAGAAAGGAGGGCCAGCCCAGACAGAGGAGGTCCAGATGTGGAGGAGGCCCAATAGATGAGGGTGCCCAGATGTGGAGGCCCTGTAAGGATGGATGCAAGCCCATTGAAGATGGACTTGAAGCCCAAGACTATACTATGTAATAGTGTAGGCCTAGCTATAGGTTTTTTGGCCCAGTAAGGATGGACTTGCATGCTATGGAACAATGATGAATGATTGTCGAATCCTATGAATGTCAAATTCGCGTTTAGCATGCTAAGCCGCCGAATCAAAGAACTTAATCACGAAAATAGTAAGTCAAGCAAATTGCCTTCCTAGATTAACAACTCGTCAAGGCATCAAACATCGAAGCGTGGGCTATGCCAAAGCTAGGCACGTTAGATTTTCTTTATGAGGTGGGGCTAAGATCGATGCCTTCTATGCCGCCATGTTAGAGTGGGGGTAGATTGGTATCATGGTTAGCGCGTTAATGGTAGGTTTGGACTTAACATGGGTCTGTGACGGTGCGTCGGCCCTAGGCAATTAATGGGAAGTGCCCTGACACGAAAGTGCTAGTCCCATTAGAAACCGAGAGTCATCTTTTGGGGAAAAGATGATTGGATCTCGTGTGATCCCCGAATTTAAATATCATCTGCGTATACTTCCCTCCTACAAATGATACTTAAACCCGTAAATCAAGTATTTGTTTTAAAATAATTTTTTTAGTAACACAATAAAGAAATAATAACAGAAGCATAATAATTTTAATCTTTAAAATCTAATATTTACATTCCATTTTCCTCAAAATGTTTACAAATAATTTCAAAGGCCTGAGCCTAATAAAATACAAGGAATGTAAAATATATGCATAGTCATGTACATATACAATTAATTAAAAACACAGTGCACTGCCCACCTTGA
>CANYCX010389172.1:0-20767 GCA_948193385.1 Breynia disticha f. nivosa | reverse complement strand
AATAAACAAATTAAAGAATATAAATAAAGAGCCACATTGAAGCCTTTGTTTAATTTCACTCTTTATAATTTTACAGACTCTTTATTCAATTAAAAATCCTCTTTAAATTTAGCTATTCCCATTAGAGATGCTCTTAGCTTAATTTTTAAGAGCATCTACACTCACTCTTTATATTTAAGGAGACATAAAGTAATCCCTAAATTTTGTACAAGTATAAGAATATGTAGTAACATAAATTTATAACAGTCTAAATTAAATTAAAAATAAATAAAAAATTGATAAAATAAATAGTATGGTAAGAACACGGTTGGGAATGCTAATAAACTTTAAAATTTTAGCTTATTCGCTACCCTCATGAATACCACAATTCAGACCAAAACCTCATCAGAATTTATCAAACCAATCCTTCTCATTACGTGAAATTTTTAATTTAAAATCACGTTGTTGGAAAGCCGTCTTAGCTCAGCCGGTAGAGCGCATGGCTTTTAACCATGTGGTCGTGGGTTCGATTCCCACAGACGGCGTTCTCAGTTTTGTTAAATTTGGGTTGGACGAGAGTTGGAACATGTTCGTTTGTAGGAAAAATAGTGCACTGCAGTACACTTTCCTAACCAACTCATTTTAATCCTGTTTCTGATTACCCTTTAAACCCAATCCAACTTCAATGATTGTATATTTTTCGGCTTCTCATTTGGTTTTCATTTCAGCCAATAAATGTTGCTTTCTGCTACAAAACACATACATCTAGCACTAACCCACCTCAACCAACAATGCTCATCCATCTATTCTACCAACAAACTTGCATTGCATCACCATTTCAGCTGACAACAGTTGGAAGAAAAGTGCTATCAACACACTAAAAAAATGACTGATGCAACAAGAGACCAAAATAGTTCTTGCACTCCATATCTCAACTGACCTCAATCGGTTATGCAAAGGAAATGCTTCCCTCATTTTCCACATTCATTCAGATTGGACCATTTCCTTCTCATGAAAGAGACTTTCTTTGTCGTAACATCGCCGCCAAACCAAAATTGACACCCAAAACCTGAACAATCTCTCAACCCTTGTATCCTGGAACTTGTGTTTGAAGACTTTGGTTCTCTTCTAACAATCAGTCGTACTCAAGTAATAGATCTGCAGACTGTTTTTGAAGGGAAAGGATGTGAACTTTAGCGGTTTCTATCTGCTTGTCTTTCTCTTCAGTTTCTGCCTTCAATTTCTTCAAATTATCTGATAGAGTAGCAATCTGCTCATTTAGTAGATTTAGTTCCTTGGAGGCTTTCTCCTTCTTCTCTTTAAACTGCTTTTTTTCATTCTGAAGCTTTTCAACTTCCTTATTAGTTGACCCCACACTGTCGATTTTGAGAATGGAATCCTAAGGAGGAGGAACACTATCAGAAATTTATGGAAGCGCAAAGAAACTACTCCTATAGAACAGGAATTGAAGGAAGAAGAGAAATCAATTGCAAAAAGTTGATATGTGCAGTTACTGGGAGTTGATTTTATGGCACCCACTGTACCTATAGATTTTGTTGGGTAGAAGGAATCGAGAAAGGGTTGGTTTTCACAGCCAATGGGGAAATCACGGAAATACTCTAAAGGGCATTCTTCTGGGTTTGTTCCGCATTATCACCATGCTGTAGAGACAATGGGTGAATCAGAGGGGTTTGGGAGCTCGGAACGTGTTAATACTGAATTGACTGTGTCTGAGGATTCATTTGCTCCAAAAATGAAATGCATTAGTCTTAATAGTGATGTCTATGATTGCTTTGGTGTTCCGATGCAAGTATTATCATTTTCTAAGATGTCACAGTTTGAGAGGAAGGATTTGGAGTTGCGTCTTAAAAGGGAGCTTGAGCAGATCAGGATTCTTCAGAGAAAAGGGGCGACTTTGAATACTAGTGCTCTTGTAATGTCGCCAACTAGTGATATTAGAAGTTGTAGTGATGGCCAGAAGAGGCCTGTTTTAGGGAATATACATAGGTCGATTGATGTTTCAGCTCCACAAAGTAAGAGACATGCTGGTCAAGGTCGAAATGGGGCTCGCCATAGAAAAACTATGTCAGGACGCTATGAAGCAGTGAAGCAAGCTGCACCAATGAGTACATCAAGTGTTGCGTTGATGAAACAGTGTGAGAGCATTCTTGATCGCTTGATGAGTCATAGCTACGGTTGGGTGTTTAACACTCCAGTGGATGTGGTGAAGTTGAATATACCAGATTATTTTAATGTTATCAAACATCCGATGGATTTGGGTACAGTGAAGAGAAAGATTGCTTCAAGTGAGTACTCCAGTCCATTGGAGTTTGCTGCAGATGTGCGGCTTACTTTCGCTAATGCCATGAAATATAATCCGCCTGGAAATAATGTCCACATTATGGCTCAAACACTTAGTAAACTTTTTGAATCAAGATGGAAAGCTATAGAGAAGAAGCTTTCCATAACTAATAATGTTGAGTCAGCACCTGTAAGAGATGAAGTACATATGGAAACAGAATCAGTAATTTCTGGGCCACCTCCAAAAAAGAAGAAGACTACACCATTTAAAGAGGCGAAGACAGAGAAAATTAGGCCGCCTATGAGTATCAAAGAGAAGCAAAGTTTGAGTATGGAGTTGGAATCATTACTGGCTGAATTGCCAGAAACCATTATTGACTTCTTGAAGGAGCACAGTTATAATGCTGATCAGACTAGTGAGGATGAAATTGAAATTGATATTGACGCTCTAAGTGATGAGACATTGTTTAAACTGCGGAAGCTTTTAGATGACTACTTGATGGAGAAACAAAATAAACAGGGCACGGTCGAGCCTTGTGAAATGGAGGTTGGTCTTCTCTCTCTTTCACAGTTCTAACTCATAAACAAATAAACAACCACGTGCATGCAAAATTTGTTTGGTTTTTAATGCTGAGTACTTTTGCATTCTGTAATCTTTTGCTCTAATGTCATTCATAAGATGATTTTTTGTTTGTTGATCTAGGTTATCAATGAGTCAAATTTAAGCAATTCATCGTTGCAGCAGCCATTCAGAGGTAATTCTCTACTTCATATTTCCGCCTGTTCAGTTGATAGATGGATATCAAGTAATTTGGTTCCTCTTTGAAATATTTATAACTGTAGGCAATGAACCAGTAGATGAAGACATTGATGTTGTTCGAGGAAATGAGCCTCCAATTTCAAGTTATCCTCCAGTGCAAATAGAAAAAGATGCAGCTCATAGAAACAGTAAAGTTAGTAGTTCAAGTAGCTCGAGCAGTGAATCAAGTTCTTCCAGTGGTTAGTTTTCTTCTGAATTAAATCCCTTCATTGTTGAGCTCTTATTCTCAATTTTATGTTCAAAGTCGGTAAAATTAGTATGGGCTTCTGAATCTAGCGTTCATATCTGTCTGTCAAGAATACAACTTAGGTTAGGTAGCATTTTCTACAGCAAACACTTGGGAAATGAGGATTTCTGAATCTGATTCAAAATTATTCCAATATTTTTTCTACAGGATTTTCTATTTTCATATTTTCTGGCTATGTAGTGTAACTGATCCAGCATTTCAATACTGAATATGTCTGAAATATCACTAGCAACTGAGTTTCAGTCTTCTTATTTGATTAAAGATACTGATTTATATTTTTAATGACTTCCATTTTGTATTCAGATTCTGGTAGCTCTTCTGGAAGTGAATCGAAGGCAGCCAAAGTATCCCTTCCTGTTAATTTGACAAAGGTATGTATAATGAAACCTCCTTGACTCTCTAGATCCTAGCCTGTTGTTATTCTTTCATTTTATATTTTGCAGGAGGATGAAAAATCTGGTGATTACATAAGTGAAAAGAGAAATGGACTCAATGAGTTTGCCATTGATAATCGTGAGTATTTAGATTTGTTGGATTAAAATATGCATGAAGATGTAAGGTAATCTAAATTTTAGGATCCAGTATTGTACTGAAGCTCACTTTTTATCTTATCTAGAGTTGGCAAATGAGTTGGCTTCCCAGGATAAACCAACACCAGTTGAGGTTGATGTTCATCAAGAGGGTAAGCATAATAATTAATAAAACGTTATGCTTTTACTTTGTGGCTATTATCTCATCCATCGCGGTGTGACATCATAGGGGAGTGTGCTCCACCTGAGAGGCTAGTCTCCCCCGATAAACTTTATCGTGCTGCTCTTTTGAGGAATCGTTTTGCTGATACAATTCTAAAAGCTCGAGAAAAGGCTCTTGAAAAGGTTGGACTGAATTTAATTATTGTTGCGATTCTACTCTGAGATTATTATATAAATTATAATGTATTATATTTATCTGTTGGGTCCAGGGTGAAACGAAGGATCCAGAGAAACTTAGGATGGAAAAAGAAGAACTAGAACGACGGAAAAAAGAAGGTTTGGAATTGTATGTTGAATTTAAATTATATTATGGATATCTAGTTCCCATGAAATAACATCCATCTCACATCAGAAAAAGCTCGACTACAAGCAGAGGCTAGGGCTGCTGAAGAGGCACGAAGGAGAGCTGAAGCAGAAGCTGCAGCTGAAGCTAAAAGGAGAAGGGAAATGGAAAGAGAAGCTGCACGACAGGCATTGCTACAGGTGAACTGATGCATAATTCAATCAAAATGTTGACTGCGATAACGTTGTTGTGAAATTTGGCTAAAGTTTTTCCAATTTTGCGGGTCAGATGGAGAAGACTGTGGATATCAATGAAAACAGTCAGTTAATGGAAGATTTAGAAATGCTTAGGAGTGGTCAAGACGAAGAGGTAGCGGGATATTTGGAGGAGAGAAGCCCAGAAGATTTAGAAAATGGGTTGGGTAGTTTTAAGCTAAAGGGGAATAATCCGTTGGAGCAACTAGGATTGTTCATGAAGGAAGATGAGGAGGAGGAGGAAGAAGTGGAGGTACCCAAAAGTATTTCAGATCCAGTGGATGTTGAGGAAGGAGAAATTGACTAGTAGGCTCCGGTGCCAGCTGATTTGGAGAGTGAAGAGATTCGTTTTGGGGGTTGGTTGGCTTGAGAAATGTTCAGACAGCCCTGAGCGGATGTGTGTAATTTTTATGGGAGGCGATGGGGGGGACATGGGAAAGTGGAGTGGAGTTGTGATTGTGATGTGAATTATAATGAGAGATATTGGGTGGGAGGATGACATAGGATGCCCATTTCATCGTGGGTGCTGCTGGCTGCCTGTGTGGCGAATGAGTCTTAGTCCATTTTTTTGGTGGTTTTATTTGATCTGACTTGTAAAAAGGAAGGGGAATGGAATGAATGATGGGATGGGAGTGTAGTATATTTTGAGGATATAAATTTTGTCTTGATTTGGATTTGTGAATTTTAGGACTGAGCTTGGTTGGGTTGTGACTCCTACTTACTGTAAGATATACTATTCCATTTGGACACAAAAAAATGACATCCCACACCACAATGTTATGATATGTAAACCCAAAACCATTCGCATAGCTTACTGTTGTTTTCGGTCCCTCATTCATCTGATCTATTAATATTCAAACAAAACGAATAGCCATCTCATAACTGGTAATCGGAAATGGAAAGCAATCACAAGAATATTTTTCGATTTAGTCTTACAAATGATATTATGAAGAGAAACTGTCATTCCAAACGTTAATCAAAACTCTGATAATTCAAATCTAATTTAATAATCAAAATCATTTGTTTTAAGAATAAAATCATAGCTAAACAATAAACTATTTTCAATTGCAATAGAACTTCAACCCTTCCATCTCCTACTGTTTTCTTAGCCACCACCATTCCAAGCACAACTCCTAGACAAACACCATATCTACACTTGGAAACTAAAAAACCTGTAGCAATATTCCAGGTCTTCCACCAAAATCAAGAGTAGAATTTGAAGTCCTTGGCTTCAAGTATCAAATTTCTTAATGCACCGATTGGAGCTAGAACCATCAGTAAGAATCCCAGAGTTATGCAAATCTGAAAAAACACGGCAAAGAAATGGTTACAATCCCTTATTTTATGTGTTTTTTTTATGGTTTAGTTGTTAAGAACATACCCAATTTGCCCACCACGACAAGCTGAATCTATTTGGTTTGTAGATGGCAAGCCATATGATGCAAGGAAGCTACAAGATCAAATATATTATTAATGGTTTTTCTCAGGACCAAATCAAGTTTTAATGATGGAAAATAGATTTGTCTTACGTAATATGTTGTAGGAGCGAAAGCAAATCCTCCGAAGAAACTAAGAAGTCCTCCGAAGAATGGGAAAGAAATTGCTAAGAACATCGTCAAACCTGCAACAAAAAACCATCAGTTCTGATAGTTTTTTCGACATTCCATAAAGAATCAAGTTTCTGAGAGTGAAGTACTAACCAACATAGAAATTTCTTATTACGAATCGAAGGATCCGACTTGGCTTGAATTTCAGCTTCAGAACAAAAAAAGCTTCCACCATGTCGAAGACTGGTATTGCGAAAATCTGCATCATGGAATCACCGCAAAGATTTCAATTATTCTGAACAGAAAACGGTTAATTTACAGACTTGCAACCCATGAAGTATTGGTTGAGTCGGTGCTCTGAAGTTCAGCTTGGTGTGTCCCAGAATCGAAATCTAGCGGAGTTGTCGCAAGGGGCCAGTCTGTCACTCCGATCCCAACTTAGTGCACCAAAGTTGAGATACCAGATGATTCTGACGAAAAAAAAAAGAAACTTAACTCGCAGAGTAAATAAAAAGAGGATTGTATTACCTGATAGCTTCCTATGACATGAATGACAACAAACATGTTGGCCATGGCAATAAGCCAACGAGGTTTCTCGAGTGATATAAGAATGTTGTCCTCAACTTTGTTTCCGAATACCCAGTAACCCAGAAAAGCCACTGGGAAGTAACAGAGAGCAACCACAATATAGGCAACAACTACACCTTTCCACATAGGTTTCTTGGAAGGTTTCTCTGGTGTTGATGGGATTGTTGCCTGTATTTCCAACACTACATTATGCCCTGCGAAGGCAAATGCTACATCCCCCAATGCACTCAAGAATCCGAAAGCTTGTCCCGTGCTCGTCGATGCCCTCGGCGAATAATTCACGTCCGATTGCACCCCTTTGGCCACCGAAGCCACCCATCCGATCGTCGAGTAACTGCAACAAACATGGTCTGGTAACAATGATGGATAAAGTCGTCTCTGACGCAGAACAGTCGGGTTTACACAAAATTACCTGAGAGACATAACGGCCGCGGCGAGGGAGACAGCGGTGATAGAATTGAAACTGGGGAGGTGGGAAAGAACGAAATGAACAGAGGCAAAGATCATTATAAAGTAAGTGGTTTTAATGTCCTTGCAGTCAGGACAAACTGTGTCGTGAAACTTTTTTAACGATTTGCCTCCGGTCACCATATACACTATGTTTACACCAACCTCGACCATAAGCTGTTGAGGCACCACAACCCAAAGTCCAAGTCTCTCTCCGAAAGCGTGTTGGCCAAGCTCGTGGTACCGATCAAACCTCTTTCCGGGCACCATTTCGTGCATCTCCACCATTTGCCACAGAGTGTACAGAGTTATAACCCAAGACAAGATCATCACTGCAGCGCCAGGACCCCTATCAATATTAACAAAAACTATTTAAAAAAAACTGATAACAAATAAGACAAAACATTAAGAACAGTCGCGATAACGATATGATTACCATCCAAGTTGAGACATGGCGTAAGGGAGACCCAACACACCAGCACCAACCATAGCAGTGACATTGTGAAAAGCTGAATACCACCATTTAGCGTTCCGGGACTTAGTGATGGGAAGCCAGTCATTAAGGTTCTCCTCAGGCTTTCCTGAGGCATTCTTCTCGGCAGGCTGAATTTCTGTGTTAGTCATATTCCTTGTTGAAATGATCTGTGCAGAAAACAACGGATGATGAAGAAAGTGAGAGAGAAGAGATACCTAGCAGTAGCAGGTTTCGTAACTAATGAGAGTTTTTGATGGAAGAGAAGGCTTTATAGAAGGCATAATATCACTGAAACTTAGGCTTTTGTTTCCTTGTCAAACTCAAACTGTATTCAGATATTATCACTGGAGACCAGAGCAGTTAGGACTCAGAAATATGCAAATTTACTAACAACTTTTATTCTAAAAACAGTTCAAAAAAAGGCGTTAGAAATAATTAATGAACCAAGTTTTCAGCCTAACTAAAATAACCATAAAGAGAAATGTCGAGATTGGAATCTTAGGATCCAACAAATTTCAGTTTTAGAATCTGTGTATCTGTTATAACTATCTTTTATGTTCATGATTCAGAGTTTGTTGAACGAATGATGTGATTTAATAAGTATGGTTCGTCCTATTTGTTCTTTATTTTTATTTATTTTTTCTCATTTGTTTTCGAGTTATATTCAATGTTATCAGAACTTGATTGATGATTGAATCGAAAAAAATGTTGATCGAACTGTTGGTTTACCGATCTAACGGTACTTTAAAAATAATATAAATAAATAATATATTTACTAAATTGTTTAATTTTTAAAATTATTTAAATTTTTTTTCAAACTTGATAAGCGATCCGATTCACTGTTTAACTAGTTGAAAATCGATCCTGCCAAATGTAGGAGAATAAAATTCCAAAAATTAGCTTGGGACCCAAAGAAACAACCCTACCTTAACCAGCATAATCACATAGCTTCACATCCTGAGCAATGGCGACAAAGTTAGGCTGTGGATTAGATAAATAATGTTCTGACAAAGATGGCAGCATTGTGTTCTAATAAATAAAAACTAAACCAATGTCCTACTTGAATCTTTTGGCATGAAAGTCTGTACATGCAAATCAATGTAAATTTAAACCAGGAAACATCAACTTCAGAAAAATGGACAACATCCGAATGGCATCTGATTGCTAAGCAGTAGAGTTCCTGAATGGATTCTCTGTTGCTGCATCCATCGTTCGTGGAGAAACTCTTCTACGCTTTGTCGATTAAGATACTCATCAACATCATAAACTGAACCGCCTGTTGTTGTTTCGCTAGAATGACTATCAAGTTCCATTAATCTGCTTCCTGCAACTTTACCCATGTTCGTTGAATGCCCATCCATAATGCTAGGACTCCAACTTCCATGGCTGCTGACAGAATGATAACTTAAATCTTGGACGGCAGCCGCTCCCTAGCACACAGTGGAGAATGTCATGTAGAGAGGAGAGGAAGAAAAGGCTAGAACAAGACAGTAAAGTGATGGATACAAAATGTTTAGCGGTTTTACCTCAGCTGCACTCAGTAATTTTGTTTTTGGAGTTGTGAGCAGAGCTGTATTATTGCACGAAAATGGAGAAGTATCATTAGAAGTTTCCCATTTCAACCATGGCAACGCTACCCCATCCATTTCGACGGGAGGAGACTTGAAAATAATTGGGCTCTGAAAATTTTCCATCTTCATTACACCTCCCAAAGTTGAACTTGTATCACTTCTTTCCCCATCAATTGAAGAGATATCCGTATCTTCAACATTTGAAATAAAATCCTCAAAATATCTCTCTGCCTCTTCAGTCAAGCGCTTGGACATCCTAGTTCTATCATTACTCTTCTGCAAGACAAAATACCCACATTATTTCTAGGGTAAAATATATATATACAACTATTGCTGAAAGAAATTTCCAATTTGATAATTTATAAAAAAACATATATGCATCACAAACAGCCAAGAATACGCCGCAATGTCAAACCTTTCTGACTCTTGATGGCTTCTCTGTAGCAGCATTATTTGAATCTGGAAGCAATTTCTTCACCGCCTTAGAAAGCTTCCGACCATGTTGCTCCTCCAACAGTATTTCGGCTAGTAACTCATGCTTGCGCTTTTCAAACTGTCACATAGATGATCAAGATCCTTAACTGCTAAAACTAAGCATTCCCATTTTAAGCTAAGAATGTAAATAAAACACTTTCGAGCATTGAACTGCACTAATGAACATATCATGAGTAAATTAATAAATGAGAGTGGCTATAATTAAATATTTCCTCACCTGTTCCTTTTTCCTTGCAATACTTGTGGCAGTAGAAACAGGTTGATAGGCATCAGAATTTCTGTATTTTTCATAATCATCAGTGGCTGTCGTCCCCCTTGTCTATTTTGAGTTCAAACAGAATCACATTAGCTAACAAAAGAAAGAGGATTCATCAAGTTTTGCACATGAAAATACAGATATTAGAATCAGTTTGACTAGGTTCTCAAATACGAACTTGTTCAAGTTCCGTCCTGATTTCTTCTACGGCATTCCTAAGTTCTTTACGCATTGCTTCATACAGCCCACTACCTAAATCATCAGCAGTAGGATGATCTGCCTAAAGATTCCAAAGTATACATAAGTGAAGATGTAATGGGAGGAAGCATGTAGACATATGAGCAGCAATTAGCATAACTGCCATTTCCAGAGAGTTAATCCAACCTTTTTTGTTGTGTAAACTGTTCGGATAGTTCTCTCCATTCCGTTTCGACCATTATAAGCATCCCTCACCTCATCATCAGTTAGAGCTGATGAATGGCTCTGAAATGGGCAGATATTACTTAATTCGGTTCAGTATTAGAACAAATTTGACCACAGACAATGTAAATAATAATTACAACACAAGCACAAGTTTTCAGAGTCAAAAAAAAAATCGAAAAAGCATTCCTGACATTCATAGTATATGTATACCCCAGAAAAGTGAAGCACAAATGAAGCATTTAAAACTAAAGAGACGATCAGGCTTACAGAATAGTCATCTTGATACTTGAAATCCTTTTGGCTAAACGACCTTCTCAGCCCTGGCCTATGATTAGGAGTCACTGTCTTGTTCAACACTTTCCCATGGCTATTCCCAGCAGCAAAATTCTTGGTACGGCCATTGGAATTATGGGAATAATCGAAATCACTCTGTCATTTCCACATACACAGAATGAGGAACAATACTACAATTCTCCAGATTTATACTCATTGAAATACTATCATCAACATAAAAGGTTCAATTCAAACCAATATTTTCCACAAACCAAAGCCAATTACGACTTTCCTGTCACAAAATTGAGCATTTTTTGCTTTTAATCTAACCACCTCTGAATGTACATTCCTACCCTTAAAACCAATTAGCCTAAACTACAAAATTGACAAAATAAAAGCACCCACTAACCTCAGAATCACTGACTTGTTGCTCATACCTAACAACAGAAACAGACCGTCTTCTCCTGGAATCACTTCCCGAATTTACCCTTCCATTACTGTAACTATTCCCAACACTACTCTTCCCATTTCCATCTCTTCTGGAAACCGACCTTCCTCTTCTAACATTGGAACTGTCGACGTCATCATTCCTCGACTCCAACCGCCCTCGGTTTTTATGAATGGAGAGATCGTCAAGTGTAATCTCCGGAAACCCAGATCCTCTCACCGTGTTCACGAACTTTCCTCTCGGAGTCGGAGTGGGAGTCTCGTCGGCGTGAGGAACACGGTGGGAGAAGCGGCTGAGACTCCGTGAGCGGCGGTGGGCGGTGGAGTCGGAGAGGGAGTTTCGCTTGGTGGTGGACTTGAAAGCTGACGTGGCCATTTTCAAATGTATTGCATTTAGAGCTGACAGGTAACCGAATTAACGGGAGGGGTTGGATTAGGACAGATTTTGAGTAGGAAGATTGGCGGAGAGATCGAATAAGCGGAAATTTTGAAATCCCTGGTTTTAAATGTCGTAAAACACGCAGATTCCCCTTCTCTCTCGCATTTTTTTATCTCAAATTTGAATTTTGTACTGCAGTTTGACTACACCTCATAACCAAGGAGAAGGATAAAGGTTTGACTTTTATGGTTCTTAATTCACGGATTCACTACTTCATCCTCAACTAATTCGCTACTTCATCCTCCAGTAAAAATACGCGTTGTTTTCTGTAATTACACTCTACTGATGCAATTAATGCTTACAAATGTAGGTGGCGCAAAATATGGCAAGATTTACTTAACTGGCAGCTGAATCTTTTGAGTTTTTCAAATTGAATAGTACATTATATGTTTGGAACACATTTCACATTTTTTTAATTACTTTTTCTTTTCAAATTCATTGAATAACGATCTACTTGATAAAATTAAAAATTAAATGTTAAATTTTAAATATTTAAAAATTAAATGTTGAATTTAATTATTTATTTAATAAATATAATTGATAAATATCTAAATTTTTATTTAAAATTTTTGTAAAATTTCAAAAATTTAAAATAATAAATAAAATTTAGAAGTACTAAGCACAATAATAGGAATGCTCATCACACCAATGCACAAATTAAAAGTAAAATTATAAAACATGCATGTATAATAGAATTTTCTTTTAGAATTTAAAAATAAAAAATATGAACATGCTCTAATAATGAGATTTTGAATAATAATAATAATAAATTTTTTAAATTATAAATTTTAATTATTAATTATCAAATATCGCATAACTTGCTTCAAATTACTAGCCCAAATTATTAAATATATTATCTTAATATATAAATAATTTCTACTTTGTACATATTATTTATTATGTAATTTGTTTTATTTTTACTAAATTAAAAATATTTTTAATAGAAACTTATTTACTTAAAGTATTTATTATTTTATAAAATAATTTACTAAATAAAATTAATATTTCTTTTACACCCAAAATTTTCTAAAATGACTTGTGAACTTGACAAAAAAGCGATATATGACAAAATTACTTCATCCGAGAGTACAATACTCGATTCTCCAACTACCACATACAGTGTTTGTGTGATGTAACTGTGGAATCAAATAATTTTGATTTAAATTAAATTGATTTCTTTCTACTCTTTTTTTGGGTTACAGAATTAAAAAAAAAAAACTGGTTACTCCACGAAACAAGGCAAGAAATCTTACGCCTCTCATAACGCCATTACGAAGGTAGGAATCAAACCTCGCCCCTTCACTATGCTAGTCACGAACGAATGATTTTCTTTCTACTCTAATTATGAGCTAAATACGAGAATTCACAAATGCTTTGCCTTTTTTTTAGCATTTCAGTCCCAATTATAGAACCTATCTGATTGATACGCATGTTACACAACAATTGCAAACACCAGACATCCACAAGGTATTAAGCCGGAAATGAGCGACAGCACACTTCACACCCCATACACTTTACCGACGCAAAAATATTACGCAGCAGTTCGAGAGGAAAATGAACTTCCTCAAACTCAACAAAATACCAAAATCGGAAACAGAGCTACACAACTTTATCACACTCGAGCTATAAATAATATTACAAGGCTCGGCAGGACACTGCCCGTCTCTTTAAAACCTTTTATTTCAACTTAGCCTCCAACTAAAATACACACCAGCACCACCTACATCCCGCAGGCTGCTGATTGCATCCTCGCAATGTCGCCACACTTACTTAACGGATGCCATATGCTTGATCAAATCAACAACACGAGAACTGCAAAATTATATGAATTTTTTTAGCACTTATCATCTGTCATCTATTGGCCATTACAACAGAAAACATGCATGCACACACTAAGTATATTTTGACCCCTTCAATAGAAGGATATTATGCACATAGAAACCATTCAACCAGGTATAAGTTGTAATTACCTGTAACCCCACTCATTGTCATACCAGGCAATGAGTTTGACATATGTTTTATTCAAAGAAATTCCAGCCTTGGCATCAAAGATACTTGATCTGTACACATGAAAAAATAACACTTTAGAACAATAAACATAGCTTCTCTGCAGAAATTACTTTGACGTATAATAAAAGGGCCAATGATCAGCAAATTAGCATTCGCATCTAGAATTCTGGACTCGGATTCACCCTTTTGAAATACCAAAACCAGAAAAAATCATACCCAACCAAATAAATTGTGAAATCAATAATGAGTTTCTTTATGTCAAAGTAGACGAGCTCTAATTGTTTGGCATACTCGAGACTTCCACATATGGGTAGGCCAGATAGATGCTCGAGATACGAAAAACATGTTTGTTACATGGAGAGAAACCTGACAATTACCTGTTATCACCGATAAAATCAGTTGATACTAAGTCCTCATCAGTGTAGCCCAATATTCCCTTCATTTTGCCCTCTGACTCCTCCCTGTATTTAAAAATGAGAAACAAAATTGAGGCAATTGAAACCATATTCAAATAGTCCAACAATTTAAAGTTTGAAAATCAAATCCTTACACATAAACAGAACAGATTGCATGAATATGTTTTATTTTACAACTCATATTTTATTACAAGTGATTTTCTACCTCTTTATTTCATGGAAAAAAGACTTACTTGATAGCAGCTTTAATATCATCGTATGAGGCTTCCTTCTGCAGCCTTACAGTGAGATCAACAACAGACACATCCACAGTTGGGACACGGAAAGCCATTCCGGTTAATTTCCCATTCAATGCAGGCAACACCTTTCCAACAGCCTACATGAATAACAAAAGAACCAGTGATCACGTAAAGAGAACTATTTTTCACAAACTTTTTTACATAAAAAAAAGGCCAAATTACAGCCTACATGAATAACAAGAACCAGTGATCACGTAAAGAGAACTATTTTTCACAAACTTTTTTACATAAAAAAAAGGCCAAATTACAAGGACTACTTCATTAGATAGAGCAAACCAATGGTTATGTAGCCGGTATGAATACAATAACAAAATAAAATGAAATTCTACCTTAGCTGCTCCAGTGCTGCTGGGGATAATATTGAATGAAGCAGCTCTTCCTCCTCTCCAGTCCTTCATTGATGGACCATCAACAGTCTTCTGAGTAGCTGTACAACATTTTGAAAACAAGCACAATAAGCACATTTGAACTTACATATACAACCTCCAACAAATAAATTTCAACCACAACTGAAAACAAATCATGGATACCGGTAATGGAGTGGACGGTGGTCATGAGCCCCTCAATGATACCAAATCTATCATTAATGACCTATAAATAATTAATCCAAACAAAAAAAAACACCAAATTAGCAACACAGGAAGACCTGTCGAGAAAGAATTTTAACCAGGAAAGTAACGTGCAAACAAACCTTAGCCAGGGGAGCAAGGCAGTTGGTAGTGCAACTCGCATTGGACACAATGTTGAGGTCCGGGGTGTATTCCTTCTCGTTTACACCAACAACAAACATTGGGGCATCCTTGCTAGGAGCTGAGATAACCACTTTCTTTGCACCACCCTGTAGATGAAACAATCCAATCACCCATCAAATACAGCATTATGAGCACTAGAAATACCAATCAACGCACAGACTTCTAGAATTACAACAAAGACAAGGGAGGTTTGGTTGCGCTAGATTAAGTGGCAGATAGCATATGCAGATTATATCGTGATTAATTTCAATACAATGAGCATCAAACAATGGGACAATACACATCTTTAACTGGCATATTGCATATTGAGACAGCACAAGTCTATTAAGACTACCATATGTTGAAGTATACAATATGGTTGGTAAAATGTTGTGAGCGAAATAGGCAAACGCAATTGAAGGAAAAAGCAGAAAGGCATTAAAACCTTGAGGTGGGCAGCGGCCTTATCCTTGTCAGTAAACACACCAGTGGACTCAACAACATACTCAGCTCCAGTCTCGCCCCATGGAATCTCCTCCGGGTTCCTATTCCCACACGTGTCAGCACATCAATATCACCACAAATTACTATTATCCTCACTATATACAAAATTACAAATTACCCCACCTGATACCGAAAACTGTCACAGGCTTTTCGCCAAAGAGTAAAGTTTTGTCGTCCTTGATTTTCAAGTCATTGTGCTTCCACTGACCGTGAACGGTGTCGTATTTGAACATATAAGTCTACAATAAGAAAATATAAGTTGCATGTTTAAAAATCCAGTAAAAAACTAAATTCAGTCAAAAAAGCAACGGCCGTGAAAATGAAGGAACTACCATGTACTCAGTAGTGATGAAAGGATCGTTAACGGCAACAAGTTCAACATCCTCACTTTGAAGAGCAACTCTAGCTACCAACCGTCCGATTCTTCCAAAACCTGCGTAAGTTTAATCATAACAGTGAGATCTTAACTTCGTACCAAACCATAAAACATCTGTGATCAAATCCTCACCGTTGATTCCAATCTTGATCTTCACTGCTCGTCACATCCAAAACAAAACAAAATTATAATCAGAACGATAAAAAGGAGAGTATAAATTCATGATAAAGGAAAGAAAAGTCAGAGAATTTATACCCATGGTAGTGTTTAAGATTAAAACAAGCTAAAAGGCTGTAGTGGAATGCAGTAGAAAGATACTGAAGTGCAGAAAATTTGAAGATTTGTTTATAAAGTATGTGAGAGTGGTTTGGTGTAATGAATGTGCATTGCGAATGATGGTGGGAGTTAGTTTGGAGCGTTGGATTGAAAGAGTGGAGGGATGGTGATAATGTGGGTCTTCGTCTGGATAAAGAAAGGTGAAATGGTGTTCTCTAGGAGGAACTGAATTCGTACTATGTGGCCACGTCATGGACTATGGATATTTCGATGGATGGCACGGGAATCAGAGTGGGTGACAAGTGGCTACATTTTTTTTGATCAAGCCCCGGTATTTTCGACCCACTGGGCCGAGACTAATCCGGTTCGGGAAGGAGTTGGGGGTTAAGGTTCATTTCCCTTCCAATCGACGTTGCGGAGGATCGAACCGTGGTCCGCCCTACCAAGTTCAGCCCTCCATTACCACTGAACCAAGAGGTCGTTGGTGGCTACATGACATTCTTATTTGATAGTATTTGCTAATTTTTTTTGAGAAAAATACATGAATGCTCTATTTGTGTTTTCAATTGTAAAAAATGTTAGGTATGTTTGTTCATTTTTGTTTATGTCAGTTCAAGTTTTAAAAATATGACAATGGCCAATTTTGAGTTTACAAATGTAAAAATATCGAATATGTCCATTGTTGTTCACTATTGTTCATATATATAGAGAAAATAAAATGGGATATACAGTTCAAATAGGAAAACTAACTACTTGTTAAAAATCAAGAGATTCAAACGCACGATTTATAAAATAAATATACTTGATGTTCATTGCTGTTCATATACCGAGAGACAATAGAAACTAATATTTTAAAAATTGAAATTATCAAACTTTGCATTTTCATAATTTCAAAACTTAAACTGACATAAACAGAAATGAACAAACTTACCATGACATTTTCAGAAATACAAACACATTACTATATTTTGTACAATTGTCTGAATTTTTTTTGTTAACAAATTTTAGGCAAGTGATTGGCTAGCCCACGGGTCAAACGGTAGAGAGCATCCTTTCGGGTAACCTAGCGAACCAGCAAACCAGTGAGTCTGTATGCCTCTTCAAGCGCCGCTACAGCTCTAGGATATATTGGAATAATATTTTATCGTATCTGTCTATGTTATTTTGTGTAACTATAGTGATTTCGAGTTTTTTACAAATTAATTCAATTTGAAAATTTTGATAATTTTATTTACGTGACACTTGTAATTTAATTTCTTGGTTAGGGACTTGTTTGTGGAGCCTTAAATCAAACCGGGGAGGAGGTTTTGGTAACTTAGTGACTTGGTTTGTGGTTCACTCTAGGAGATAAAAGACGTGATTTTTTCTTGAAAGTTGTAGTATACAGTCAACTATGAAATCAACACAAGATTTCCACCATACAAATTCAGAGCATAACAGATAATAATCACATAAAATCTGTGCATAAACCTAACGCTCGCTTTCTTCATAATCGCCAATGCACTTTCCTCCTGAACGTTCTACCACAAAAACAAACAGTGTTGTTGGTGGTTCAAAGTCTTGGTGGAAAAATGTAGGCTTTTCTGTCTTTTGTTGTATTTTCCTGGCCAATAAGAACTATTCCCTTGTGCTGTTTTGCTCATTTGGGTCTCACCAAACAGTCCCACAAGGAAAATGTGTGTGGATGGCGATTATTGGGACTTTCTTCCCTTTTCCTATTGTACGTAGATTCAGCGATAAAAAAAATCAGTCAACACAGAGATGATGTAAGATTCGATTTTGATTCTATAGCGATGCTAATGACAGACATAAAAACTCTGACCTGGTTCATCAGATATATTTGAGACTCCAATCCTTAGTTTGTGCATTAGCCGATTATTTTACTAAAATTTATAATAAAAAAAAAAGATTTTCTTCAAAGAAACAGTAGCAGAAAGGAAATATGAGTGGAAGGGGTCGAAAATCGAAATTCCGTTTCTCTGTTGCTATTTTTATGATGATATTTCACTATATTTAAAAAAAATATCACCATAATCAAATTATTATTATGCTAAAAAATATATTTAATTAAAATTTAGGCCTTGTTTAGTAACAATTAAGAAAGTTTATGAGAAGTAAATTACTGAGGAAGTAAGTTACTTGAGAAGTAAGTTACTTGGGAAGTATGATTTTTATGTGTTTGGTATAAAAATCAACTTCCTAGGAAGTGTACACTATTTTTCAATGTGTACCCACAATACCCTTGCTAAAATAATAATATTATAATTAATAAAATTTTATATAATTTTAAAATTTTTGAAAAAAATCTATTATAAAATTTATTAATATTTTTTTAAAAAATATAAATTATTTAAAAAATATATTTTTATTTATTATATCAAATTTATGAATCAAATATATATTTTTTAATTTTTAAAAGATTAAAATTATTATTTTGATTTAAAATAAATATATAAAATTAAATTCATCATAAAGCCATAATTATAGCATGAATTTCAATTAACTAAATACCATTATATATTTTTAAGAAATTAAAAATAAAGTGTAGAGTGAGAGATTTTTTTGGTCTTTTCAAATTAAGGAAGAAAAACTTCCCTTGCAATTAAGGAAGTGAAGGGCAAAATACTAATCAAATACACCAAGGTAATTAAGTTCCTTAGGAACTAACTTCTCATCCTCCACTTTTCCCGTACCAAACACACCCTTAGTATAACTACTAGTATTAAATTTTCTTAGTCCGTCACTATTTACTGACTCAATCTGCGGTTCATAAAAATTCGTAGGGCGAATTTTGATTTTGACCTGAAAAAATCATGGGATATTTTTGGTTCGCCGTTTCTTATGTGGCCTTTTGATGCCTCCAAGAGTTTTTTCTTTTTTTTTGGGAAAATGACGTCGTTTTGTGGCAGTCAAGAGTTTTTTCTTTTATAATGATTATATGGCTAAAATCAATTTGCACAACAAGAACAAGACAATAAAAATCTCCAATCGAAATGTGTATGGCCATTTTCATTTTCCTAAGGCTGAGTATGAATAGTGGCATGGCATTACTTTATTGCATTTCTTCAAGAATCAAACTGGAAGCACATCTGCCTGGGAGTAACAACCAGATTCTACTTCAATCTTCTGCATTGATGTCATCGTTGTTTTATCCGCGCTATCCATCTCGTCCATGGCCATTGTTTCAAGTTTCTGGAACCTAGCAACTCGAATCTAGGCACAAAACCCCCATAAAGGCTTGTTTTCATCATCGAATGCAACCCATGTTTTTCACCACAGCTGCATCGCTGAAATGATTGGCATATTGCCCAACAGCTCTCTAGCAGCAGAACCAATGGCACAGATCGGGGTATCAAATGGGTTGGGAATGTTTCAACATGGACCTTACAACTACAAACGAGCAGATTAATTACACTCTACACTATTTTTATTTTTTTTATTACAAATTTTTTTTTCTAAAGATTTTACAGAAAATAAGTTTTTTAATTTTTTGACACTTCACACGACTTATATTTTTTTTTACATGTTATACGGTGCAGTTTTTTTTGTTGTTTTAAATATAATATAAACTTCATATAAACTTAAGTATTTAAGCTTAATAAAAAATTTTTATATACTGAATTTCTAACTCAATATATACTGAATTCTTATATTATTTATTGTTTGAAAAAAATTATTTTTTATTAAATTTTTATAATTTTTAAATTGATATCATCATTATGTAGATATTATACCAATTTTGTATATCCTAATAGTGAAAAATATTTTTAAATTAATAAATAAAAATAAAAAATACTTTATAAATTTAAACTTATTATAAACTTCTAATTTAATATACTAAATTTTTATATTTTTTTTATAAATTTTGTAAAAATTAACTTCGTGTAAACTTTACATATTACATGAAAATACTTAAGGAACCAATTTCTTTTTTTATTTACAACAAGCCAATTATATATATACTTAAGAAAAAAAATTAATAACTATATATTAAACCTTGTTTATAAACCACAAATATATAAATAATAAAGTGAACTCTAAATATTCAATCTTTAAACTAATAGTTAATTTTAGATTTTATGTGTTTTCTATCATAAAAACAGTTTTTAATTGTGCTTAATTTGAGCATGAAATTAGAATTTATTGATATATATATTATTAAAAACGTAAAACAAAATTAAAGAAGAGAAATCCAGGTCATAGAGAAAAAGAAAGAAACATTAAAGTATAGAGAAAATGAGTGCATCTAAGGTATGGAATGTCATTAAATCAGTTATAATGAGAAAAGTTTTAATTTTTCATTGGTTTGTAAATAAAAAAGAAAATGAATTTATATTCCCATAAAAAAATTAATTTTTAATTAGTTTATAATTAAAAATATAATCAAGATATATATAAAATTTGTTCAAAAGAAATGTCAGATAGATATCAAACTAAATACTTGATGATTACATAATTAATGTAAAAAAGTAATGTGAAATGGTATAACATGTAAAAAGAAATGTAATTTTGCAAAAACTTTGAAAACTGCAAGATTCTGTAATTAAAAAAGTAAAGG
>CANYCX010389116.1:0-10301 GCA_948193385.1 Breynia disticha f. nivosa | reverse complement strand
CAACTGAAATAGGAATTTTCATGAAATTCATCGAATCATATTACACTATGACATGCTTGAGATCTCTCATTTGAACAATTTGAAGCAAATTTTATATAATTATGACCTAAGCAACAATTAGGCTTATCAATTGAGTGGCTCCGAGTGCTTGAAATTCTTATGTTGATATCTACATGGTACCATCATCTCTATATGGAGTCAACGATTTTTTAATTATGGAAGTAACTCAATGATGCCTCAAACATTGTGCATTAAACAAAAAATATGCTTTGTCTTACTCCAAGAAAGTTCTACAATTCCAAATTTGAAACATTTGGTAATTTGTCAATTCCTAAATTGACTCTATTTTCTACAATTTATTTTGCTTTGAAATTGTGATTTTATTTGCTTATTTATTACAAAATTTGGCTATAAACTAACAATTTGTTCTTTATTTTTCTTTGACATTCTATTACTATTGATAGTTACTTTAGTGAAATTATGGGGATTTATCTTAAATTATGGTGCCTTAGCAAGAGCCATTATATGGTAAATAATTTGAAAAAAAAATGCTCATGCCAAGCTTCTTCTAAAGTACTTGAAAACTTTATTTCCTTCTAAGAATATATCACTTCCATCATGAAGGGAAAGAATGGTTGAACCTATTGGGAAAAAATCTTGCACATTTGAGTTAAAATTATGATGTTTTTGTTTCTTATATTAAGTTGGCAAGTGAAAAAGATTTGTTTTTGTCTTTATTCCATACACAATAAAAAATAAAACTTCTCTTATGTTATGCTCCTCTGCACAACATCCAATAAATGATGTTGAATCTACTCAATACATTTTAATATTTAAGGGATTGTGACTTATATATTATAGCACAGAAAAGTCTTTATGTTTGTTGATTAATAGCAAAATTGTCTCTTCATGAAGAACTGAGGTGAGATTAATTGTGTATTGTTATTATACAAAGAGATTGTTACTTATTTTTACAAACTAATTGCAAAGAGATTTGTATTCTTATCTTTTTCCTTGAAATAAACAAAACTCGAACATGTAGTATATTGTATGACAAATGCAACTATTTTCTATGTAGCTGCAAATCCAATTGAATCCATAGTTATTTGACCTGCTACAATGATTATGCAACAAGTATTATTGAATGCAGATTCTTTGAAATTATATAAGGGTTTGATATGATTTGTCATCCACCACCGTATGAGTCTAAATCAAGTTCCCTTCCTCTTGATCATAGAAAGGATGAGCCCATTTTTGTCAAATGTAAAACAAGGCAATACAATTCTCCGCAGGAGAAAGTACAATGTCAAGCTCGATGCTAAAACAAAATTGTGAAAAGTCGTCAGGTATGCTACTTGATATTATTCTATGCTAACTTGCAAAATTTCATGTTTGCTTGCGTCTTTTGTGCAGCGATAAACATTTTGATTGTAATACCAAAAAAAAACATTTTGATTGTTTGACATGTAAAAACAATGAAGAAAAAAATGAGTAGAAAAGCTTGAAATATAGCTCTCACATGAAGAAATAAAATGAGTAGAAAAGCTTGAAATGAAGCTCTCACATTAAGAAAAGAGTGAGTAGAAAAGTTTGAAATATAACTCTCACATGAAGAACAAAAAAGTGAGTTAAAAAGCTTGAAATAAAGCTCTCACATGAAGAAGAAAAAAAAGTGAGAAGAAAAGCTCGAAATATAGCTTTCACATGAAGAAAAAAAGTGAGTATAAAAGCTTGAAATAAAAGCTTTCACATGAAGAATAAAAAAGTGAGTATAAAAGCTTGAAATAAAAGCTTTCACATGAAAAATAAAAAAATGAGTAGAAAAACTTGAAATAAAAGCTCTCACATGAAGAAAAAAGTGAGTAGAAAAACTTGAAATATAGCTCTCACATGAAGAAAAAAAGTGAGTAGAAAAGCTTGAAATAAAGCTCTCACATGAAGAAAAAAGTGAGTACAAAAGGTTAAAATATAACTCTCACATAAAAAAAAGTGAGTAGAAAAACTTGAAATAAAGTTCTCACATGAAGAAAAAAGTGAGTAAAAAAACTTGAAATATAACTCTCAAATGAAGAGAAAAAAGTGAGTAGAAAAGTTTGAAATAAAGTTCTCACATGAAAAAAAAAGTGAGCAGAAAAGTTTAAAAAATCAAGCTTTCACACAATAAAGAAACTAAGACGAGAGTAGAAAAGCTTGAAAAAAATAAGCTCTCACACGATCAAGCGACAAAGTTTTGAACAAAAAATATAAAAAATTACTCCTATACTTGGGAGACCCAAATATAGGAGTGGGGAGTTGTTGATATAATAGAGTTTGTAACACATTTACAACATGATAGTTTAAGTTTTGCAAAAATGCACTCATCTCAAACTTATTTTAAAAATGCCCACTTTTTTTATTATGATTGGTTTAATGCCCAGATTTGTTACTAAGGACAAAATGGGAAAGTCAGAAAAGAATCTAATCTCTTATTTCCCTCATTAAGTCCAAAAAAGTTCAAATAAGTTCACGAGTTTTAAATAATTAACGTAATTTTTTATTTTTATTCATTTTAATTTGTTTTTATATTATTTATTAAAAAACGTGCAATTTAGTCTGTATTAGTCAATTGTAAATAAAATGATCAACAATGTTCATCTGTCTTAAAAAAAGCTTATTTAACGACATGATCTTTTAAGAAATATTAAAATTAGAACAATTATGTCCAATTTTGATCAATTATGTTCAATCTCATTTCCTGCATAATATGTCAAAAAAAAATTCTTTTATCGAGAACACATATTCAACATCCTGAATAATGTCCAAATAAGTACAAATTTGACCAGTTAAACAAAAAAAAACAATAGTTGAAGCTAGTTAAACAAAATTCAAAGTATACACAAATTAGTTCAAAAAAGTTCAAACAAGTACAAATTTGATCAAAAAAGTATAAATTTGATCAGCTAAAACAAATTTTCAAATTAAAGGACAAACTAGTTCTAAAAAAATTAAAAAATATACAATTCTGATCAGGTTAACGAAACTCTAAATTAAAGCCTAGATTAGTTCAAAAAAATAACAGAGCACAATTTAAGCAATCACACAACAATTTAGTTTAAAAAACAAACAAGCTGTGTATTGTTCAAAAAAGTACAACATTGATTATTTAAAACTGAGTCTGAACCAAACAGATCACATAATACAATTATTACTTCAAAATTACAGCAGAATCTCTGAACAAGTATAAAAAATAGTTCAACAAAATTCAAACGAATGAGACAACATAGAGCAAAAATTCAAACTATAACAATAAAAAATCTAATTGAAAATGAAAACAAGTCGAAAATCTGAAAATCACATAGAAACAAATCGAACAAAAGGACGCGAGGGAGAGAGAGAGGCGCGACGCTGCTTGGGCAGTGCGAGAGAGAGAAAAGTGTGCGGGGGAGAAGAAAAAAGAGAGAGAGTCGCAACAGAAAGATGAAAGAAAGAAGGAGACGTGGCATTGAGAGTGACGTGGCGGTGAGAGGAGCGATGGACGATAGCTGAGAGAGAGGAGGTGAAAGGAGAGAGATCGTGAGAGAGGGAGGAGAAAAGAGGAATGGAGGCTGGAGAGGAATAAATCAGAAGAGGAAAAGAAATATTAGGGTACAAAAATACCGTTGTCATGTTTTAAAAAAGAAAATTAGGCATAAACATAAATAATAAAACTATAACTGGGCATTTTTACAAAGAAAGCATACAATGTATGCATTTTACCAAAACAAAAATAAAAAAGAGTATTTTTTAAAATACATAAATTAAGAAGGGCACCCTACATAATTAAGTCTAACTTAAGGTGTCTAAAGGCACAATTTCTCTTAATAGCTTAGGCTTAAAATTTTAAATGCATTTGCCATGTTTATGGTTGAATTTCATCTTGTTTGAGCACGTGGGCCTTGGGCCCAGATGAGTGTTAGGAATTTGTATATTGAATGTCTAGGAATTTTTATATTGAATGTCTTGCGTGGTGCATTCATGGGCCTATTTTATTTGGGTTGTAAAGGCCTTTTGAGCCTATTTATTTATTTGGGTTCATAAAGACCTTCTGAGCCTATTTTCTTAGACTAGGTTTAGTATAGACTTAGTATAGAAAAGGAGGTCCAATCCAGAAGGAGAGAGTCTAGACGTGGAGACCCAAGAAGGAAGGATGGAGAGCCATTGAGATGGACTTGAAGCTTGAAAATACTGTCAATTTACACATTTGGCAAAATCTATGTATCATCTTTCCATATGTGCTATTTTTGAAATAATTTGCCTATAATGACACCTAGTATGGTTTTATTTCCCTTAATACCAGAATATAAAAAAATATATATTATAGCTGAGGTGGTAAAATAGGAATAAGTTTAGTTGAGGTGGCAAAATAGGAATAAGTATGGTAAAATAGGAATAAGAATAACTGAGATGGTAAAATAGGAAATTCAACTTTCTAAGGTGGCATCCATGTACTTTGTTTGAAAATACTATGTAATAGTATAGGCCTAGTTCTAGGTTTATTGGCTCATGATTGCACGTTTACTTTTCTGCACTTAGTCTATGCATGTTATACACTTTGATGATTGAATAAGAACTATTATCGAATGTCGAATGCGCTTTTGCCATTCTAAGCCGTCGAATCAAACAACTTAATCCCAAAAATTGTAAGTCCAACAAATTGCCTTCTTAAATAACAACCCATCAAGGCATCGAACATCGAAGTGTAGGTCATGCCAAAGCTGGGCATGTTAGATTTTCATTGTGAGGCGGGGCTAAGATTGATACAATCTATGCCGCCATGCGAGAGTGGGGGTAGATATGTGTTATGGTTAGCACGTTAATTATAGGTTTGGACTTATCATGGGTCTGTGACGGTGCGTCAACCTTAAGCAATTAATGGGAAGTGCCCTGGCACGAAAGTGCTAGTCCCATTAGAAACCGAGAATTATTTTAGGGAAAATGATTAGATGGATTCCTACCTAAGTAGCCTAGTCTTTGACGAAGCTAAAAGTGGATCTCAGTCTCACGTTACACGTCACTAACAAGTGGATTATTTAAAGGGATATTAATCCATTGTTGAGTGGGAGATCTTTTGTTTAAAAGACCTCATAACTGACCTTTTTTATTTTTCTTTGTAGAACATGAATCCAAACCTAAACAACTCAAATTTTTCCCTATGCTCTATCCTTGAAAAGGATAAGTTGAATGGATCTAATTTTCTAGATTGGGCTTGAACCTGCAGATTATTCTGAGGCAAGAGAACAAGTTGGAAGTTTTGGATGCCGCTCTTTTAGTTGAACCGAAAAGGAATGCCACTGCCACTGTTTGAGAATCTTTCGAAAGAAAGAAGAGGGATTCCTACGACGTCACTTGTCTGATGTTGGCTACAATGATCCCCGAGCTGCAAAAAAAGTTTTTGGATCAAGATGCGTACCACATTATGACTGCTCTCAAGGAAATGTTCTAAGAGAAGGCTCGATATGAGAGGTATTTCATTGTGAAATCATTGACCTCGTGTAAGATGGCTCTCAATGATAAGTTAGTCCTCATGTGCTGAAGATGAAAGGGTATTTAGATACTCTTGAGAAGCTTGGGGCGGGGTTGAAACAGGAGCTTGCCATTGACCTAGTCCTTGGCTCCTTACCGTCTAGTTATGACCAAGTGGTGCTTAACTATTATATGCAAGGGGTGGATAAAATCGTGACAGAGTTGTACAAAATTCTTAAGATTACTAAACAGAGTATTAAAAAGCCACAACCTGCATGTAACGTCCTGGAAATTTAAGGAATTAAAATATATGAAAAATAGATTAAATTGGGATCGAATCGGATTGATTTAGATAAAAATTGCGAAAAAGAGTAGACAATACGAGCTCGAGCACGCCCTCGTGCTAATAAGGGATGATCAGTAAGACATTGTGCTCATTTTGGAAAATCAACACGCCATCGTGTTGAAATTATTACAAAACGAGCTCGTGCATGACAAAACAGGAACTCATGTCAAGAAAGCACGACACGACTTGTAAGCACGACCTATGCTCGAGGTTGTGTGTACTAGGTTTAATTGAACAGGACAACAACTGATCAATTCATTTTACCAAATAGAACAAATAGAGAAACAAGCACACGGGTGATGTGGAGAAACCCTAAATTCATTCCAGCAACTTTGTTCAGCAATAAACTAGTCAAATTTTTACAAGAATCAAGCAAGAAAGTCATCTAAGGTAAGCTTTTTGCTTGAATGTGACTATATGAGAGAGTTTGAATCTGCTGAGATGTAGGTTCTAATGATTAAGATTTTATTTAGTTGCTGGCAACATAAGAGTTGGTGAATTAGGAATTTTTAATGGATTTAGAAGGCTTTAAAGAATTGGAAGTATGATAGGAAGAAGTATAAAAGCTTGAATTCATGAGAAATGATTCTGTGAATTAGAATTGAACATATAAAGAGTTGTGTTTGGTGATTATGGGTATGAAATTAGTAGAAGAAACGAGTACTAACAGTCCTTATATGATTGTTTTTTTCTAGGAGGATCTACACGAGGAATTGGATCAAAGTTAGCCGACGCCAAATTTCCACGAAAATTGAGGTAAGTGGTTCCACTTACGTGCAAGTGATCCTTTCACTTACGGTTCTCAGTTAAAATGATTGTAAGTGTTTTGCACTTAATTAAGACTCCATAAGAACCTAAATAAATAATGATAAGCTTCAAAGTTTAATAATGAAAACAAAGAGGAAAATGCTCATCAGTATGTTCTAACAAACTTTATAAGCTTGACTGTTGATTCTCGCTTATGCGATTTGTTATGAGTATGACGCTATGACATGATATTCATATGGATTCATGAATGATATGTGATTGATTTAGTATGCTTGGATAGATTATATACCGATTGATATATTGTTGATTATGGTTGACATGATGAGAGCATGAGATTTTCTTGTGGCATATGTGGAGCATGTTATTTGTTTGAGTATACTTGAGATTGATTGTGGCCATTGAATGCATTCTTCATTCATTTGTGTTGCTTGATTGTGTGACACTGGGCTGATATCCTAGGCTGGGCCTGAGGATGATTCCGAGAGAGATTCTCGATGCTGAGAGAGATTCTCGATGTCGGTGAGAAGCCGATGATATTCCGATAAAGATTCTGTGGAGTTCAAAATTAAAAACAGTATTTTCCAAATATTTTTCCAATATCTTTAAAAAACACGGATACATAAAAGAGCTATAATAGATACAAGCAATTTCTATAAATTTATCAAACACCAATTTGCTCAATACAAACTCTTTTATAAAAAAAATCTGGTTTTCTTAACACGTACTCGAATACTCCTCGTGAATACTGCTAAACCTGCACAACATTAAAACAACGAAAGGGGTGAGTATATAGAATACTCAGTAAGTGGTAAAAAAAATGTAGTTAAAATGCTGTACAGGGGAAACTACAGTCAGCACAGGGCGTGCTCAATAAACACAAGGATGTGCATATCTCTGATTTCCCAGTTGGCACGGGTGTGCCTCACTTGAGCAAGATGTCGTGCTCGTTACCTTTATCCAGATTCAATATCAGCACAAAGACGTGCTGTTCAACACGAGGTCGTGCTGAGTCTCGAAAATGCCAATTTCATTCATAATTCTTAGTAATTTGCACACAACTCACTTCTGTGTTAGATACATACGTAGTCAGGCATTTCCTACATTATCTTACTAACGCATAGCCTTGTATACTTACATAATACTAAGTATACCATAGCACATAGCACTCATACTTAGTGTTCTTCAATTCATAAACTTACTCAAAAACACATAGCAACAATTCTACACAGAGTAATCCAGCACACAACTTACTATCCATAATCTCAATAACACAGATTAATAATCCATTCAATCCAGCACACAACAAATACGAACCATACAAGTTCCATATCACACACATAATCATATCAAGGAATTGTATTCATATGAATGTAGTAAATGTATGCAATGCCAATCAATTTCACACATAATGACCCGAGTTTTCATCCACCATAGCACACAGCAGTGGACCTCCACCATAGCACACAATAGTGGAAACGACATATAGCCTGAGCACATAGCTCTGAGCACGAAGCTCGTAAGTTCGACTAACACACAGTAAAGCCAAGACCGCACACAACTCGCCTTTTTATCCAAACAGGAATGTATAAATGACATTCATAGCAACAACACACAACAACGCTCACACAGAGCACAATATCAATCCACACAGGATTATAATCGCACATAGCTCATTAATTCAATTGTAACACACAGATACTAATCACAAAGGAATATCCACACAGGATCACATTCAAGTCTTTCAGACTTATCTTTCATTTATGATTTCTTAGCTTCTTTCGTATTATGCATTTACAATTCGTAAGAACATTTCGTTCTTAATATCACAAGGATAAGTGTAAGGACACTTATAACCTCACTTACATACATTTCATAAGCTTTATTCAAACTTATTTAATTATTATAATAATTCTCAGATTCTTCATAATTGCTTCATAAGAAGTCATAATTCTTATAGCACTTCCATCTTAAACATATATAATCATCTTAAAGCAAGTGAGGACACCTACTCCTTATTCAAGGTTAATATATCCATTCAAACAAGGTTTTATACCTCAATCATACTATTCAATTACTTTTAATAAGTGTAGAACACTTACTTGGCATTCTCAAATTTAGCAAGCATTCTTTTTAAACCATGTATGAATCATAGTAAGAAGCTTAACATAAATATACAAACGGTAAGTATAACCCCTTACCTCATTTCTTAACATCGGCTAAAAGCCCAAATCATATCCAAGCTCCATAACCATCGTCCTATCATACCAATTCCATTAATTTCATTATCAATCATTCTTATATGTAGTTAAACATATATCTATTTAATCGGCTAACCCTTATTAATAAAACTTCACTTTTATCTACTGAGTTCACAAGTTTTGCCTAATTTTTCATGAATTCTGATTTTAATCATCATAATCACATCCTTACTAAATCAAGCATGCTGAATTCAACTATTATACATAGGTTTTACCTTATCTCATCTCAAAACCAAAATCATAAACCACAATAACAATAATATCCACTTTAACCTCAGAGAAAAATAAGAGAGCATCTTACCCATTATCATTTACTGTAAAACTTCATTCATATCCACCATGAATCGGTCCCAAATATCTTCTCTAGAATTCCATATTATTTTTTCAAATGTTCTATAAGTTTCTTGATGAAAGAAAGGTCTAAATAAACGAGCACTGTTTCCCATCCAGCATGGCAAGACCCACTTACTTTAGGCACGGCTCGTGCCACTCAAGCGTGCCATCATTTTCTTGGCATGGCCCAATTTAGCAAGAATGACTCGTGCTTGTTTGACTTCTATGGCACTGTTCTAAGTGGTTTAGGCACATCTTGTGCCAATTTCTCAATCGTGGCACGACCACATGAAAAAATACACCACCTGCTTCCTTTTTCCATGCCGATTTCTATAGATTAGTTGACTTTCTCATATATATGTATGCTTATATATATATATATATATATATATATATATATATATGCAAGAAACACTAAGTTGTTTTGTTATTCTCTTTTTATTTTCAATTTACTTCCAATTGAATCAAATTTTATTATAGGATTAAATCTTATTGATTTATTTATTTTTATTATTTTTACGAAATTTAGGATGTTACATAGTCTCTACTACATTATGATCAAACACATTAGGCACAACATATGGACCCATCCATTTGGATTTAAACTTCTCAAAAAACAATTTCAATGTAGAGCATATGAAGGAACTTTTTCCCAACAAAGAAAATTTGGTTTGATATGTTACTATCGTGAAAAGCTTTCACTTTATCTTTGTAAATGGAGGAATTATAATATGCATCATTACAAAGTTCCTCTAACTTTTGTAAATGAATTTTTCTTTGTTTTCCTGCCTCATCCATACTCAAATTGCACTATTTAATGGCCTAATAATCTTCATGTTCTAACTCAATAGGAAGGTGACATGATTTCCCATAAATTAGTGGGTAAGGTGAAATACCTAAATTGATTTTAAATGTTGTTCTG
Organism: Breynia disticha f. nivosa; assembly: GCA_948193385.1. Classification (NCBI taxonomy): domain Eukaryota; kingdom Viridiplantae; phylum Streptophyta; class Magnoliopsida; order Malpighiales; family Phyllanthaceae; genus Breynia; species Breynia disticha. Next base: position 193 of record CANYCX010389116.1, on the reverse strand, counting down.
TAAGACCACGAAGCATCTTCTAAGCGAAGACTCTAATCTTTTTTACTTGGTTTTACTATTTTCTCCAATATTTTCTTCACCTCTCTGTTAGACAACTCTCTGTTTGTGGATGATAGGCTATTGAAGTTTTGTGGGACAGACCATATTTCTTGAATAAAGCCTCAATCACCTTATTGCAAAAATCAGTACCACA